>JAHHUM010002141.1:0-247348 GCA_036173005.1 Crenichthys baileyi | reverse complement strand
AGGTTGTTGCAAACTATTTCTGAGAAGAAATAGAGTTTGCCCTCTATTTTCCTTCTGTCCACTGAAACCTGCTGGGCTTCAGAAATTTCTCATTTTGAGCATCATTGATTCTTCTAAATGACTCCTCCCGTTGATGCTTTTAATTTTTCCCATCGAAGAGGATGCCGCCCAAGATTATAACTGTGGGAGGCATGGTCGGAGGGTCATATAGGTTTAGAAAGTAATGGGGTGTCTATGATTTAAAATCGTAAGGCATTCTCGGGGCTGCAGTGTGTGTTTTTTACAGGGGAAGAGAGATCTGGGAATCATCAGGTAAACATCAAATAAAATCAAGTGTTTCTTTCAAATTGAACCAAAGGGGAGCATGTTTAGGAAGAACAGCAGTAAACCAAGAATGAATCCTTGTGGGTTTCCACAGATAAACTGTAGAGGATATAGAGCGTCCTGGTGTAACAGTAAAGGGTCCGGCCATTTAAGAATGATAAACCATTGCAGACTGTTCTCATTAATCTCAACACAATGCTTCAGTTGACAGATAAGAATGTTGTGGTCCATCATGCCAAATGCTGCACAATGATATTACAATTAAAACAGTAGAACCTTGTTTGTCTGTGATTAATAAAAGACCAATAACAACAACATATATTTCTTTCAATTTTGTGAATTACAACACTGAAGGAACTATGTCTGCTTCTATGTCAGTGTAAAACAAACTGTTATGAATAAATAGCTTATTGCTAGGACTGTCACTACGCTTTAAATGTAGTAGCAGCCATAATGGATATTGAACTCTGTGTGGCTCCGGGACTTACAGCTTAAACTTGTTGGACATTCAAAAATCGTGACTTCCAAGGACAAATACAAAGCACCATATTAAATAATAAGACAAAAAGCATTGTTGTGTTGTATTGTGGCAGTTTGTAACTCATTAGCACATATACAGCCTCTATTTGTGAAAATGTTCCATTAGTGTTGGAATGCATAAAAAGCTGAAAAATACTACATTGTAATTAGCTTGCATTGCTAATGGCAATAAGCCTGGCCAATGAGTGCAACAAATGGCAAATCCATTTTGGTTTTTGGACTTGCATGTAGAACCTGGATAAATACGTCATGACTTTAGAGGTAAATAGGAGGCAGCACAAGTAGACTCCCAAATTTTTCTATTGCAGTTAAGGGCTCTTAAACAATTTTCCACCGCACTTTCCCTTTGAGCAGTATCTATCGTTCTGTTGGTTGTTGTGGTTGATTAGATCTATGTCACAGCTAATGTGCTTCTTATTTACCTTGTTAATACCAACATTTCCTCAGAGTAACACAAATGGCACCCCAAGTACCACCAGTGGCTCTTGCACCACAGTTTGAGAACAATGGCCCTATTGTATTGAAATGTCTTGAGTCGTTGGTAGTATTGCTACAGTACATCCATATTAACATGTTATGTCGTGACACCCTAAAACTCAATCCAAGAAAGAAAATTGGTATGTGTTCAAAAACTTATCTTTATTAAATTGTATCAAAGTTTTTGTACTTGATGGACTATTAAAATGGGGAAACATTCAGAATGCACTTGTTACGAACCTCTGGAAAATGGAAAGTTTTAATCCTCATGTTGATTCCGACATTTCATTCAGTATAAACTGCAATCAATGAACATCACAGCTGGACAAACCCCAATCTCACAGTATAAATATGAATTGGTTGCTGTCTGCCATCTCATGACTCCCCTTACACAGAATTGCAAGTTACATAAATACCCCTAACCTCCAGCGTGACAGTTGTTATTCTTCACAGGAAATGTCAGGAAATCTGACATTTTTTATAGGAAAGAACAACTGTATGGAGCCATACCAACAGAAGATGTTGGTAAACTAGGGTCACTTTAAGGAACCAAATATTTAACAATACTGCACTGTTGCCATTATTGTTGTTTCATAACTACCTGTTAAGGTCTCAGAGATCATGGTTCAAATTAGTTATCATAGATGTCGTTTAAGTCTGATGTAATTAACTTCTGTTTGCTGTGTGGCATAGGTTTAAAGTTTAAAGGGTATATACTGATAAAACAATGGGAAATTACTGGAATGTAATAGAGAAACATTGCTGTACTGAAGTGCTACAGTGACCTTATGTTGGTTTTATTTTAGATTGTTTTTTGCAGCACTAGTGGCCTTTATTTTTCCAGTATTATTTGACAGTAGATAGACAGGAAATGAAATGAAGAGAGAGGTAAAGACATTCGGCAAATATCGGTAGGTCCGGAACTCGAACCCGGGACAGCCGCGTCAAGGACCAAGGCCTCCGTATAATGACCTTATGTTTTAGTTTAAATTTAATGTATGTTCTACTTTTTCATTATTTTGACTTTATCAACATATAATCTGATTAGACACTATAATGATCATATTGTAGGTTGTATTGTTTTAGAAAAAGCCATTATGTTATTTTAGTGGTTTATGTCGACTGTTCTTTATGTCTTCTAAGAATAACAGCAAGAATATTCTATGAGTAATTATTTTTAAAACATGTCTGACTTCTTTGGGTCATCTCACAATCCTTGGATTTGTATTTCATGACCCACAGTGGGCAGCTGACCTCAACTTTGGGAACTAATGGGTTAAAATACTCACAGATTTGGACATATGTGTTGGCAACTCAGATAATGATGTGTAAAGTCTTTCAAGTAAATTCATCTTACTGCTGGGGCCTAATGTCACTCTGAGAAATTAAGAAAAGTACAGCTGTTATTTAAGTAGATTTACTCAGTAGGGAAAAACAGGTTTTCTAGATGTAGGTCTGAGGCATGTGACAACCAATAAAGAAAGTCGACTGTGTGTCTCGTGAAAATGTTCTGTTTATTTGTCCAAATGTTTCATATAATTATGTTATGGACAAGACAAGTGATTAACTATTTTGAGGTTATTGTAGAGAGTGTTAATAAATAATTCCTGGTATCCTCAAGAGGCAATAAAGCCATGAACCCTAACAAGGCTCCTAGGACCCTTGGAAGAAAAACAGGCCCATAACATCACAGGTCTTCCCCCATACTTTTTTACATGTTCATCTTTTGTTTCATACAAACACACTTTGAATGTTTTTCTTGCATCTAATAGAAGTTATGGAGCTTTGATACCAAGATGCCACCCTTTGGTGTAGTTCCCTAATGCACGGTGGCAAGAAAAATTAGGTTCTTTTTCCAGTCTAGGGAAACAAAAACATCATGGATTACTATTAAGAAACACCTGGAAAATCTGATTCATTTAAACAAGCAAACAAATTAGATAATTTGTGATAATTCTTAAAGCATGTGGTGTTTTTGAGGCCAACATATTGGTTTGGGTCATGTTGTAAGGTTGTCATGCATCACATGCTATAAGCTATGGTAGAGCAGAGCCAGTAAAAGGCTGTGGTTTCTGTTAGATTGGTGTGTACTGAACTGTTACATGGCGACCGCTGAGCCGTTGGAATCACCAGAGCGCTGCTGGAGAAATGATTATCCAGACATCGGCAGGATGCTGGCTGCTCCCGCTGGAAAAGTAATCACCTTTTTTTCTCTCTCTTTTTGGAGAGAAATCACCAGTTATTTGAGATTTGACTACTTAATCCTAAAATAAGTGGCTCAAAGCATCTGTAGAGACCACAATGTGTCGGTCTTCACCCTGCATCGTCTGTCTTCATTGCCTCTCCCTCCATGTTTTAATACCTCCCTGTATTGTTGTGCATTTCATGGGCAGGAGCAGGTATTGCTTTGTTTTAAGACGCCCTGAAAGTGTCAGCATAAAAGCCCGGCTGCTGCTTTGTTTTTTTCTTTGTACCTGATCCAATTCAGTGCCTGCACACACTTCTGTTGGCCATATTGGATTTTCTGAGGCCCTGACCAAAGCCTTGCACTCATCATTGTCATTCAGGGATATCAAGTAGCATTGAACTCTATAGAACTCGGCGTGGGCACAGAAAGTATTGAAATCACAGTGGGGGGTAAGCGAAGTTATGAGTAAAACAAAAAATCCTGCATAGATGTGAAAATCTCTGTTCCAAGACGTGCAGTCTACCAATATGAATCAGTTGTGCCCTGCAGGGATTTCCATCAGCTCTCTCAGAACTTGATACCAGGCCAAAGAGGAAGCCCGCACCGACTCCTTTTATCTCGCCTCAGATCGGGTGATTAGACTGAAGAGCCCCGCAGATGAGGCACAACTCCTCTCAGCCACACCGAGAGCAAAAGCAATGTTCCACAAGACTACACATTCATTACTCAAAAAAAAAATCCCCATTAAACAAATGCCATATGCATAATTAGGCCGTAAGAATAATTATAAACGTGATTAGTTTCTCCAAGGGCAGTCTTATGAAAATTGTGATTGACAACAGAGCAAAGTTGCTCTGTGCATGATCCGTCGTCAGAAACAGAGGTAGACGGTGGAAGAATAACAAGCAGCGAAACACAGAGGTGACACAGAGATGTGGGAGATGGATGGCTAAATATTTACTTCACATTCAAACTCTAGAAAAACACAGCACCCTCCACATGTATTGGGACACCTGGTGTGAAAATCTTTAAAATAAATTCAGCATTTATTGCAGTGGCGCTATATGGGGAAAAATCTGCAAAGTTTTTTTTTTTATTTATATTAAAGGCAGAAATTATGTTATAGAACAAAATAGGATGTGTAAATTATTATACATCCAAAACTTTAATGTTTGCCTCATCAAAGCATCAAATGTACAATATTTTTTGTGGAATCAATTGCTTTCCATTTTGTTGGTCTAGAAACAGGAACTGGATTATAAGTCAGATTCTGCAAAAACACTTGCTCTATTTAGCAAAGTTTAATAAATGGTTGCAGCCAATTCATTTAAAATGGAAGGTAAAAATATTAATAATGAAAGACAAACATTTCTGTTGTATACAACATTTTCTATTTCAAGGTGATTTATGGCCACTAGGCTGTAACCATAGGAACCATATTTATGTTACACGCACATACAGTGAAGAAGGATTGAGAGGAAAGTAAAACAATGTCCAAAGCTTACTGGGCAGTTGCATTTGGGGTTTCTGAAAGTTTCAGGAGGTTACATTTAACTTTTAAGACCTTTTAAAGTTCACTATGATTTAAATTTAAGACCTACTACTAAGCCCATAATTATTCATACCCCCAGGCAGATTTAGATTTAAAATTGTCTTCATTGAACCAAAAAGTCTGTTCCTGATATGAAATAAGAGAGGTATCTGTCAAAAACAATAAGGCAATGTAAAAGGAATAGGAGTTTTAAAAACAAATCATCTATCTTTTTTCACACTATAAAAAAAATTACATGTTCAAAATTATTATTACCTTTCTTAATAAATCAGTGGAAAAATCTTTATTGGCATTACAGCAATTAAACCTTTCTTATAATTGGTGAGCAGCTTATTGCATGCTTATTTTAACTCTCTGGTCATGAGCTTAAAGTCTTTGAGGTTGAAAGGCCTCTTTTATCTGCCAAGGGTATGAATAATTTTAGTCTTAACAGTACATGAATTTCCAAAAAATAACAAAAGTTAGCTAATCCTAACCTCCTTTTTCAGTTACTTAAGTTAAATACAACTTTGTCATCTTACGAGGGCGTTTTATTTTGGCTCTGTCATCAGAATCACTTGCTCAGCATTAAAAGGCTATACATCACATAAAAGAAAAGATACTGACAACAGGTTTCGACCAACTATTCACCTTTTTTGTACTCCATTTCAAGCCAGATGATGTTAAACATAGACTTTCTGAAAAAGCTGGTAATATATAAAAATGTTTGCTTTCAATTCCTTAAAGAACAAACTAAGACCTTAAGCGCCTGCAGAAACCATGTCATAACAACATTTAAACAGCATCTACAAACTTCTAATTTGTGAATGGTGCTAGGCAGAAGCCTTTTCTGTTCTACCATCACAAACATAAACATGTTGAGTTTGCTGAACTCCGTTGTCACTTCAACAAGAATGGTGTGCTTTGGCCAGATGAGACTAAAGCTTCTTTCATACATCTACAAAGAGGTCTCCCCAAACCATACTTTTCAAAACTATAATGTTGGACGAACTCAGTGTATCTATCCTGTTTTTAGATAGGCAAATGCTTTAAAATTTTAATTATAAGTCTCACCTCATCTTATTGTTAGGAATGACTTCTGAGTCTTGTTTACGGTTTTAAATCCAGCAGCTGGTGAGTCGCACTACATCAGTCAACCTGAGAAGCCGTCTAACGAATATTCTGACAGGAGTAGAAGAGTCGGAAAAAAAGCTCCTTAATTATGCCTCAAAGTCTTTTCTAAAAGGATTTTTTTCAGAAGCAAACATGCCAGATGGGTTTGGCATCAAACCATGGATGAGTATGTGTTAATCTTTCAAAAGGTCCTTCCAACGGGATAAGAGATCAAGACACCTGGCAAACTCAACATAGAAAAAGTTCAATAACAAGAACATGTGGGATGAGCTGAAGAAAGGAGAGCAGGACAATCTATAGAGAGATTACTGTAACAAAACACATTTTAGGGCTTTTGCTCATCCTATAAAACAGGTGCCATTAAATCTCTTTACAAAGAAAATATCGGCCATATCTGCTGGTTTTGCTGTTCTGTAATCATACTTGCAGCTCTCTAAAGTTATAACCTAGCATAACAGCTCTTTGATAAATGTTTACCCTAATAAATGAACACCCTGTTACATAAACAATGCTTTACTAAAAATTAAAATGTTAAATCTGTTTACTATTTTAATTTGTTTTTATACAACATGCACATTTGTTAACTGGAGCTAAACATCAGCTGATTATTTCTTCTTCAGAGAGATAATGAATAAATGTCATGCCAGCTCGACCTAAAATATCAACCACATGGTGGCGCCTCAGGGGAAAGTGTGAACAGCTCTGTAAATGAGAATCACGTAAAACGTAGAGACAGTTAACTGAGCCATTACAGAGTTGATTGTGGTGTCTGATTAGAAACATCAAAATTCAGCGAAATTCATTGTGCAGTTAAGGTTTCTGCTGATTGAGAACACAACCAGAATAATGGCAAGTAAAACTGCATATGTCACAAAAACAAATATGAGACACATATCTGAGATGTTGTGTCAAGTTTAAACGAAACGGTCCATAAACGCCTGAAATGTGTAAATTAATCTGGACACAAACTAATCATACGCTTCATAATAAAATCATAAAGAATAACAGATATTTTTTAGTAGTCTGAATTTTACAGTTTTCATTTTTTCTCCTGTCACCAGAAAAATTAATGGCTTTTCAGGCAGCAAATAAGACATTCAATCCATTTCTCACCACAGTGACTCTGTGAAGTGATCCGAGCGATGTTTGGAGTGTTTCTGACAGCCCATAATTTCTGTTTTAGGATGCATCTGAAATGACTTCATACTTTGACCCATTTAATCTGTACAACCCGGAGTGCGGTAGTGACGGATCACTGGGGTCCCACTGTACCCCTTCAAAAAAAAAAAAAAAAAAAAAAAACGATAGCAGCCACAAGCCTTAATCTGTCCGACTGCTCCAACATCCCGCTGGCAGGGTCGTACCGACATCCACGTGGAGGTGGCTATGCCTGTTATTAGTAGTCTGCCTCTGCTGCGGCTACGGCTTGATGTGCACCTTTCATCTCCAAATCCATCTCTTTTGGAGACAATGAGCAGCCCCCTCCCCTCATCCTTTTGAACTCACCAGGTGGGGGCACTCCTGCTAGCATGAACTGAACAAATGACCCAGGGAGGGTGGAGGTTGTAGTGGTGCGTGGCTTGTTAATGCTGCATTAACACAACATGCAGCACTATCCACACATTTACCGCTTTTTTATATGTTACGAAGGGCCAGACAGCTTTAATGAAGCTTCTTTGTAATGGAAAAAACTAGCAATAGCAGATAAAGACTTTGATAGGAAATGAAAATGAATGCTCATTAAAAAAAAAAAAGTCATCAGGCTACAGGGTCAAGACCTGGCCTTTGGAATAAACCCATCTCTACAAGCATATTGACATCAAAAGACCACAAGATAAAACATTGATGATATGTCCACATTTATTCTGCAGTGACTTTTATATACATCCATTTTTTACACCTAATTTACATGACCAGTAATAAATTAATCTATTGTCTTTTGTTTTTTTTTAATCATATGACTGGACACAGAAATCTTTAGAGGAAAAAACCACAATAACTCCAAGTGACACATGAGAGACAAGGCAGTTACATGAGTGAAGGTAGAAAAACCTCTTTTTTTTAAGTTAGAAGAATTTTAGTGTTTATAGCTGATAATCATCAAAAGCCTAAAGTGCCACAATCTAACAAAACTCGTCAATTATTTATATATGTGATAGTTAAACAATCTGTAATGAATACATTAAAATAAAAAAAGTATTTATATAAATGTGCTGAAAAGTAAACATCTGATCATTTCAGTGTTTATTTAATATTTCCTGGGCTACAGTCCATCATGAACTAGTTCAAAGAGCAAACATCTTCATATTAGAACCAGTTAACCTAAACATCAACTATCAAGCAAAAAAAGAAAAACAATCAGCTTTCCATGGCTTTTCAAAGTATACAGCTAACTTTAAAATGTAATTCTCTGAAAACAGAAAGCACTTTGAAACCTGCCCTCTAAACCAGGAACATCTGAAAGGCTGTGTGGCCGCTTCTTGACACAAAAGGAAATGCGTATAATGTGGACGAGTTTCGCGGAAGTAAATGCAGGTAGGGAAGACGGATTTCTCTGTTGAAAACATTTTTTATCCCAGAGTTGTAAAACGATTCTTAAATGCAAGGAAAGCAACAACCCAAAGCTGAGGTACGTGGACACAAGGACTGTTTGATGTCTCAAACAGCCAGACCAACGGGGTCACTGAAGACGTTTTTTATGAGCATCAAGTTTCAGATAAGAAAACGTTTTTTAACCAATAATCAGTTTCAGTAGATTGCGTTTTTCTTCTGTGTCTGAGCCAAATGAAAGAGCATTTGAAGGCAGAAGACCATTTTACTGTCCAGCAGTCGCTGAAAGTGACTTTCCAGGGCTAAATGACATTTCATGAGAAAACTAAATGCAGACAGACTAAAGAGTTTGAATGGTTTTTGTTCCAGTAATAATTCTCCATAGAGCGCCAGATTGTCACATCTCCAAGCTACTGTCTGAGTTTTCCTGGCTTTACAAACTCACATCCAAGCTGGAGACTTTGTTGTTGCTTCGTTCGTCTTGGGCAGCCATCATGTGGTGCATTGATGCCCAATTTTGGTTTCCCACCTGAAACATCACCCTTCGGTGACTTTTGGATGTGTTGCCAGCTTCCTTGTGCTTGTTTTTTATTTTTCCCAAAGTTTTTTTAACATATTTCTTTTTCTCGGACATCGAAATAAAAATAGCTACAATGAGTTTCAAGGCTTAACAGCTAAAAATGAAAAGCTGTAAAAATTATGACATTTGCCCTTTAAACTGTCAGTAAGGCTCGTCAGAAAGAGCGAACATGATTGATTATCCTGCAACGCAGCTTAACAGCAGATCAATTATCTTGTTAAATGGTTTTGGCTGATAGATAAGATAAAATCATGATGTGCTGCTTCACAGGATTATAAAATAAAAAAATAACAAAATACTTTTATATACCTTTGAACATTTTGATTAATGATTTCTAGTTTTTTTAATTATGTAGTATAAATTACTGAAAGATTTAAATAATTATGGGTAAATTAATTTATTTATATATTTAATGTATGCATTTCGATTGTATTTAAGCTATTATATTAAGCTATATATATATATATATATATATATATATATATATATATATATATATATATATATATATATAAAATATATATATATATATATATATATATAATATATATATATTGAATCATTTAGAATTGTGGCAATTGTGGCCTTTAATAGACAAAATGAGACATTAATTAAAAGTCAACATTTCTTGTTTATTAAAACATAGAATTCCTATATATCGTTTAGGCCTGAAAGCTGTTGTTTATTATCACTTAGTTGGACGATAAATCTGACTAGTCTTTTTTTTTTACTCAGAGTTCAGTCAGAGGGTGTTGAGTTACAACCCCAGAAACTGTGGCTAAATAATTCTCTGCTGAGGTTAAAACTGCCAAAACACCTTACAAACTGCATCCTCAACATTAGAGATGAGCATTACTATTGTGCTACATACAGTACTGATCACTTACAACAGACACAAAGGTAAAATACAACTCCGCTATTAATGTAGTCTTTATAAAAACTAAATCTAACGGGTTAATGTATAAATCGTGTTGTGTTTACGCTGTAGTGTGTGGAAAAAATAAAAATGAACAAAAACATAAACCAGAGAGGCCAGGGCCCTGTGCGCACACACACAAGATAAAATCTAAACCCAATTCAGGTTTCTCATTTACACACAAACTGTTAATACAGACACTGACCTGCTGAGATCTTCTGAGTCTGAAAGAAGTGACAAGAGGTTTAACTCTCTAATGCTAGTTTAATGATAAACACCGACACTAACTGGAGTGACATGCCTATGTAACACAAAGATCACCACATCAGCTCTAACCTCCTTTTTCGATACAGAAACACAAAAAAAAATATTTATAGGTTACACTGATGGCTCTTGAGCACTACACTGCTGCAGACAGCAGTAATCTAAGCTATCAAAACATGCAGCTCGTGGTGAGATTATACAGTACTGTTCAGTCGTTGGTTGGTGGTAAACAGTTGTGAGAAAACCCAGAGTTTGTTTCTTTATTACTATTATCATCATGAGATAATGATTTTCATCATGGCTCTGTTGTTTCCATTAAGCCCCGCATTCAATCTGTAAAGACCCGCTCATTAAAGTGGAATATAAATCATCACATGGTTGTCATCGAATCACCACATCATACAGAAACATCTGGTTATTGCACACTAGCACTGAAAATGCAAATGTTCATGCAGAATGAGAGAGAATACTACAATCCAATCAGTGGCCGTCCGCAATGTGATGGAGGATGAAGCAGTTCATTGGAAGACTAAATTACATTGTTTGGGAGATTCGTGACTACATTGCACATGAATTATGACACCCTAAGTTGGCACAGAAAGGTCTGTGTTTGAGAAAAATCAGTGCCAGGGTCTTTAACATGACCTGATGACTGCATCACATTTGCCCTTAGTAAAAAAGCAAGAGTGTTAGATGATAACTGCACTGGGAGGACCTGACAGAGCATTTCAGAGAGGGAATTCTTGTGTCGGCAGGTCAAATATATTACTTCCATGTCAAACATTCGTAGCACTGATTGCGTTAAAAAACACAAAAGCCGCAGACACAAAGAAACAAGAAAACGTTTGATGTGAGGAGTTCACGTGTCTGTATGAAGTAAAACAGAGCAGGAATCATTTCTGATGTAATTCTCCCACAAACTACTTCACACACTACAGACTACACATGAGAGACAGTCGTAAGGCGAAACTGTGACAGAATTATTAGAGGGCAGGTGCGAGTGAGAAGGGGCTGTTGTGAAAGGATTTTGGTGTTTAATGGACAGTAGACAATCCTTGCCCCAGCTCATGGGGACTGAGAACCTGACCTGTAGCTCTTAAAGGTGCCCAGCAGACTCTGCACCCCTTTCTTAACCCGTCGAGCCACAGAGTCAGCGGGAGGAGTGGGCAGGCAGGAGGCCAGGCTGGGTGGGCGAGCATCCAAACATTTCTGATAGCGAAGCTGGAAAAAGAAATGAAAACAAAGCTTTACTGATGTCAAATAAAAACACAGAATAATCAGTGAATGTAGTCAACAGTGACAATATTATAAGTTTTAGGATTAATTTAATTAGAGATCCACCCATTAGAATTTTTGCTGATTTCAGTATCTGTATCTGACTTGTAGATATCTAATTTAGCCGATTCCGATTTCTCTGCTAGCCTTCCTGCCAGGAGCGATGAATAATTATTCACATTGGAAGCAGAGATGACATCATGCAATGTGTCAGACAGAGCAGCTGTTGTTGTTAAACCAAACAAAATGCATACAGAGTTCTTATTTTAATCTGTCTTTAGCATTTTTGTTAGCTAATAGCACAATTATCTATAAATCATTAGATACTGGTCAGCAAGCAGGTCCTGGTGCATCCCTATAGTATACAAAAGTAAATGTGAGATACTCTCAAGGTACAGAATCCATGCTGGGGTCCCTGATTAATTCGGTTCCACTTTCTTGTTTTTTTTTTTTATCTCCATTCCAGGAAAACCAAACATCACTAATAGATAATTTAAAATACCAGTATTCTCAAATAAAATTATTCTAGTCACATAACTAAAACGATGAAGGAATTTGGCAAAAGGCGGACTATTGTGACAGTTTGAGGTTAAAACTGCATGCAACACAAAGGCATGATGTGTTTTTAAAGAGAGTAAGGTTTTCAGCAGATAACAGGAAGACTCAATGCATTATAGCTGATTCATATCCGTACAGAAATGAAAGGACATTGCTTATGGTTTTACTTGGTAATCAAAGCTTAAAACTCCTGTAATTTCATAAAGAATCTCAACAGGTTTTCTTCTGCCATCCTTAGGGTCTCTTGTAGATGTTGAGTGCCTGAAAATCTCACCAAAATATAATAAAATTAGTGAAAAGTAGTGACTTTGCTGTGGGGGCTGGTAGTTTGTTTCCTATTGACCCTTTTCCACTGGCTCGATTTGGCCCTACTCGACTCCACTCAGATCGCTTGCGAGCGTTTCCATTACAGTTTCTTTTCCGTACCGGTACCAACTTTTTTGGTCCCTGCTCCTGAGCAAGTACGACTGGGGCTGAGTAGGGACTACATGTGACGTGACGTGACCAGACTGTTTTTCACTGATTGGCCGTGGCAGGAGGAGAAATGAGAAGGTTTTTGTTGAGACAGTGCAAGGAAAATTTAATAAAACTCAAGAGCAACTACAATAATATTAAGGACCACAGTGGCCGGAGCAGGTCAAACATGTAATTTACCATTTACGGGTCAAAAACCATGTCTGAAGGCTGACAGGAAAGAAAAAGGACAAATCACCTTTCTGAATTACATGCAGGCAGAGCGCTTTATTTAATAGCATCCTAAACCAGCTGATCACACATAAAATCAGCTTTTCAGAGGCGCAAACATTTCCCCAAAAACACACAAAACAAAACCACCATGAAACAGCAGGTTTGGTTTGGAGGAGGGAGCAGGCAGAGAGCAGCTGCCCGCAATCGGACTGCCTTCCTTGGATCAAACGGGAGAAAAGCCCCGGTGAATCCGCGGAGCACAAATATCCAGCCTAAAACTAACTTCACGCGGTTTTGCTCTTTAAAGTCCTTGTTTTCGTTATTGCCATGGCTGACACAAAAACTTTTTCATAAAGCCCAAAATTGTAACTTCTTCAGGCAAACTTTGGAGCTTCATAATTCTCCTCTCTGCTTCTCCTGCCCCACTCCTCACATCAGAACCCCTGAGCCTTATTTTTTAAAGTTCTGGCTGGGCTGTCATCCAGATAATTATCCCAGTGGATTATTTTAGACATAAAAACATAAATAACACATTCTTGCATATATATTAATACAAATATTATTAGTATTTAGTTCATTTACGTTTCTTGATTTTTGCAGATTACTTTAATGTGACAATGTAACACAGTAACGTTAATAGCACCACAGTACTCTACACTCATGGCTTCAGTAGAGCGGAACCGAGTGGCGCAGAGCCGCACCGGCTAAAATGAGCCAGTGGAAAAGGGGCACATGTTTTTGCCGTAAAAGCTTTAAAACACTGTCCAAGCAGTTTAAAGGGAACAGTCATTTTTTAAACGCATCAGCTGAACCAGCCTGGCTGCAATTTGGAGGTATGCGCTCTTCTCTCAACTCAGAACCCCAGCTTGGAATGCAGTGAATGACGCTTCTTATATGCACAAAGTCCCACACCTTTTCAAAGCCCAAAAATCTACAGGGAGTGGAACATGTAGTTTCCTACAGACTCTCTCTTGCGCAGTCAGCTGCCACTGAAGGTGATTATCTGTGAACGTGAGCCAGCACCTTGGATGTGATGCTTCCAATATGTGCAACCCCTGTTTTTTGGTGCTACCAGTTTTATTGACTCTGGCATGGCCCCTTGTGGTTGGGTCGGGCATTTGCCTTTCATGTGCAACACTGATTGCTGATGTGGGACACCTGAGGACTCGGTAAGGCTTTGTTTCTTTAAAACCCTGACTAACTTCTGTCTGCTCTCCTCTACAGGTATGCTGCCACTTTTTGCTTTCTAGATTATTTTGGCTGCTCATTAAAACATTTTGACAAACATCCTCCACTCATGCACACCAAACAACACTGATTAAACTGACTTTCACACTTCATTTTAACAACTTTTGATTTTAAACCTTAGTTTTGTAGAATACATTTATATTTGAGAACTGTCATACATGGTGTGTTTCCCTTTTTGTTGTGGCCTTTGAGCCGGGTCGTAACGGACTCCCATGCGCATTGCGACTAGTTCAAAATTTTTATGAACCATTTCATCCCTTGAAAGTTTATCATTGCATTCCTGCTTCTCTGACTCACCATGCAGGCAGCCTGCACAGCCTCGCTCAGACTGGCAGCGTTGGGTTCGCACCAAAACATGTGACAGGTGAACTCTTGGGGACCTTCCGCCATGATGAAAGCAAAGGTGTGGACGTCCTTCCCCACACCCATGAAAGACAGGAAACGCACCCTACACTCGGACAGGACCTCATCGTCCTGGTGGAGGGACACATCAACAGAATAAAGTCGGACGCATGTTAAATCATTCTTAATTAATTATATTACTAATTGAAAAATAATTTCTGTAAGAGGTGCCTATATGTAATACGTCTGTAGTACTTTAGTACAACATTTAATAAGTTCAGGTTTTTATTTTGAAAATACTCTGAGATTAGTACTTTCACTTAAACTCTACTGTTCAAACTTCACAGTTCAGTAATAATAAGTACATTTTGAAACACACCTCAGACAAATATAAACATTAATAAATAAAATCTGCTGTACCATTCTTTACCTGTTTTGAAAGTATAGTGAGGGTGGCCGGTGCAACATTGACAGAAACAGGAGTCCAGTCATTTTTATCTCTGCCAGTTATTGCAAACTCTAATGCTTCATTCAACATCTCCATTCCTGTCATAAATGCACAACAAACAAAGTCATATTTAGTAAATTACTATAAAGATTTTAATAACAATGCAGATGAAATATAAAATTTTGCTCACCAACTGGTCTGGCCACCGGTATACAGCCAAGATAATAAACATGGAAGTGCTGGAAGAGCTCATTTTTTGGAGCAGGAAACTCTGTTAAGAAGGAAGAAAACCATACATTACTCTGTTCCCTGCCTTAATAATAGGAAATTATCAAACATCTAAAGGTTTCCAGCTTTACCTTCAACAGGGATGGCAAAAGGTTTACTTGGGTCCGAGTTGAGTCTGCTCACCCCTGGCTTATTTGCCTTTCTCTCCATCATGATCTAAAATGAAATAATTTGATATGTAAGACTTTCAAGGAAGAAGTTGACATCGTACAATTAAATCAGAATAAGGGCTGACCTTTGAACACATCTCGTGCAAGCTGGTGGCGATGTTCTTGGCAGGTGAGTCGCAGCGGAAAACATGACACTTCAAAACTTGAGTGAGGTTGTCCCGAGCCACGTAAGCAAAATCCCTGCAGGTGGAAACAGATGGCAAAATTCTCATTTTGAGGTTTCCTTCTATCAAACAGCTGGAAAAGAGGTACAACACATATTCTGTTTTCTAAATAGTAATTATGAATGTATACCTTTCCCTGCAAATGATGGAAAAAGCAGCATGAAAGAAAAAATAAAGCTGTTAGAAGTCAGACAGGCAGGTGGTGAAAAATATTAGTGGTATTTTTTTAACTGCAGTTATAAAAAACCTCCAGCAGATGGCAGCAAAAGCATGCAAAGCCTACACAAAGCACTTTCTACAAAAGATACAGCACCTTCTTTTCAATGAATACCAAAATGGAGTCTAAGCAAAATAATAACAGAACACAGGAAACAGAGAGCTGTTTACAAAGTCAGGATAACCGTCTGCAAACACTGAGCACTTCAGCAAAGTTAAATGTGAACTAAGATTGTTTTCAGTTGTATTAAATCTCCTGGGATATGTAGTGTTTCAAATGGAAACATTTCTAAAGTACATTAATACATTAAATACAACACATCAAAAACAAATAAAATGTTAACATAATAAACTTTTTTTTTGAAGCCAGTTCAGAATAATAAACATGATTCATCTTATTGTGAAGTCTGACCTTCCATTGTCTCTGCCGACGCCCCACACTCGGATATTCCCAATCGGCTGAGAATGAAGTAGAGTCTGACCCAGTGGGTCGATCAAGTTCATCGTGTCATTCTCCAAGACCATTAGCATGTCCTTACCCTGTAAGTGGATGAAGACACTTGATATGAGCAACAAGACATGATATTTTCCTGATATTGAGTATTTTGTTGCAAATAAGAAATGATAACATTCAGAGGTGATTTTGTATTGAAAAGGTTCAATATTTTTTGTCCCTCATTTCAGAAAGTGAAACTCATATATTAAATATATTTATTACACAAAGTGAAATACTTCAAGCAATGATTACAGCAATGATTTAATATTGTGAAAATGTTATAGAATATACATAGTATACATAGGAAGTTGAGTGGAAGGACAAAATCTGGTAGGAAAAGGTGCAGCACAGAAGGTTTTTAATGGATTTTCAAGCAAAGACCATTTAAGAATTTATGGGAGCTTCACAAGGAGTGGACTGAGGCTGGAGTCAGTGCATCAAGAGCTACTACGCACAGATGTGTCAAGCCACGTCTGGCACACAAACTGGACTGCTCAGAAGTCCAAAGCTGATTTAAATTTCCAGCAGGACCTGGTACCTGCCCACACTGCCAAAGATACGAAAAGCTTGTTCATTGGCCATGGTGTTACTGTGCTTGATTGGCCAGGAAACCAGCCTGACCTGAACTCCTTAGAATCTATGAGGTGTTGTCAAGAGGAAGATGAGAGACACCAGACCCAACGATGCACATGAGCTGAAGGCCGCTATCAAAGCAACCTAGACTTCCTCGACACCTCAGCAGAACCCCAGGCTGAGCGTCTTCATGCCATGCCACAATGATGTAGTAAATCATCCAAAAGGAGCCCAGTTAAATATTAAGTAAAATGAACATACTTTTCAGAAGCCTGACATTGCTGTTTAAAATATCATTGTTTATTGATCTAATGTAATATTCTAAGTTTCTGTTGCACTGAATTATAGGTTTTTCATTGTCTATAAGCCAGAATTATCAGAATAAAAGACATAAGGGCTTCAAATATTTCCCTCTATGTGTAATGAATCTATATACGAGTTTCATTTTCTGAAATGAGTGAAAACTTGAACATTTTGAAGATATTCAAACGTTTTTGAGCCGGCTGTTATAAAAGCGTCCCCTCACCTCTCCCCAGATCCCAGCAGTGTCATGAAGGTTGTGTTTGTGATAAGAAAGCTGCCGGATGCAGTTGTTGACAGCCACACTGCTCTTGCCAGGTGCCAGGTCCTCCTCAGACATCTCCACCCAGCCCAGAGAACGCACTGCAAAACACTGAGCGGACACAAAATATCAGCGAAAAGAAAACAAAAAAACATGCTGAACCATGATGTTCTGTTAGCTTGTGGGTTCTTTTATTTTACTTCTGATTAAATACTAAACATCTCTTAAACATATCTGGTATTCTGTTGCCTTTTTATGCATCTACCAAGCAAGCAAAGCATTTCTCACATTCTAGTTTCAGAAAAAAAATAAAATGCTAGTTAATCCAAGAAACTAACATGTTATACAGCTGATTAAAGGAAATGTGTTTATATCTTAAAAGGGGAAAATGAAATGATTCATCATTTACCTTAGTCTCCAAATCTGTACACTGTGGAGCAAGCTTTTCATCTTCCTCTGATTGGGAGCAATTGTAGCTACACAGAAAAAGAGTGTGAAAAATGAAGGTTAAAATGCGCAGCATACAGACAATAAGTTAAGATAACAATGTACAAAATACTGCGACATACTTTAAGTTGATAGATGCATAGCGTAGAGTTGCTCCCTCAAACTCCTTCAGACTCTGATCAGATGCAGCTTCTCCCTCCTCCTGAATACAAACAGGAGAAAGTATATTAGTGAATTCTAGGAGCATCTGTTTGCATTGATGTGGAACACGAAATAACATAATCAAGCAACAAGCAACACAATCAGAACAGCTTCCCACTGCAATGAAAAAGCGACATAATTACAGGTTCTGCTTGAGGCACGGATTAAAATTCACTAAGCAACAGCCTTAGACATACGTGCTGCTATTTCTCCAGGTAGTAAAGCTGTTAATATGCTCAAGAGATCCAAGCTGGTTTGAAATAGCCCACCTACAATATCTGTAAATACGGTGTTTCTAATATTTTGTAAATCACCCACATACTGACTACGCTCTCAGAATACAGAAAACATCACATTTACTGAGGAAATTCCGTATCAATTTTTGTTCAGTGACTAAATTTGGCATTTACTGACCTTCCACAGTTCCCCTTCATCCCCACCATCATCTGTGCTGGAAAGCTGAGCCCAGGTTTCCTAGAAAAAGGAACATTTACCCATTAAATGTACAATTACATTTCCATGCCACCAGTCAACAGGCAAACTGTTCAGGCTCCCTCACCTCAGGTTCCTCACAGGGTGTGGTCTCCAGAGACATGGTAGAGGACATCATGGAGTCGCCAACTTTACCCAGGGGCGACGGAGGCTCCCACTGGGTGGTGCCTGTGGGAATATGCCAGTAATATGTGCCTGATGTGTCGCGCACCCTCATCCACCCAGAAGGGAGGTCCGTGTCTGTCTCAAACGCACTGGAGTCCCAAAAAGATTCTAAAAGACGAGCGACAAAATAAATACATCATATGACGAAATACATTTAAAAAAAAATAAATCAAGAAATAAGGAGAAAACTTAAAATATGATCTTGCCTGGATCTACAATAAGAGAACAGGGCTAGTTGCCCATATTTCAAAGGACCGTTTGTCACAGAAAAGAAAAATTGGGGGGTATGCAGGCGCAGAATATTATACAGATGGAAACTATTAAAAACTTCCGACAGATTAACAAATAAACGTGTCTGGAAATGATTTTTATTGGTGTCTGACATGGTGACCGGGCCAAACAACAAAAGACCACTAATTAATAAAATAAAACAAATCCCTTGGATGAACGGTTTCTGTTCAAACTAGCCAACTATTAGCAGTGAAATTAAAGAACCAGCAGTCAAGACATTATCAACTCTGAAAGAACTACTTAGTTGTTAGTGAACTGAGCTTAATGTCGTGCACTAGCTGGGCTCTGCTGCCATAACATTTGCGTCTCTGCAGTGTGATGTAGATGTGAGTTTATTAGATCCGATTTTAAACATTAATCCAACTGTGAGGTGGCGACATGATTTCCTGGTCCGTTACACAACAAAGTCAGTAGTGAGTGATGTTTCCTGTTGGTTTTTATTAGGAATAAAGTCATGGTACAAAGAGAGCCATTCTGCAGTCAGATCTAGTGTTGTAACATAGAAATGATCTGTACTGCAGCAAGTTATTTTAGCGTGAAAACAACATAACAGACACTGCCTTTGATTTAAAAAAGATCAAGTCGAAATGACATTTCAAGTTTGGGAAAAACTAAGTACACCACAAAAAAAACCTTTGCGGTATATGCAAAATATAAAAACCTCCATAATTTAAATGAAGTGTGTATTCTTTTTACCGTCAATGTAAACATTACCAGAGTGAGGAATTCATTTTTGCTGTACGTGCTTCAGAAATAAGCTCTGAGAAAGTGGATTCCTCTTTGATAAATATGATGTTAATTGTCAGATGGTAGATTTAATGTAAATGGGAACTGAAATTGTGTCTCTGAGGCTTTAGAGGTCTTTGAACCTTGATGCCCGGCCCAGGGGCCCCTGAGGTGTTAATCCTGGGTTGAGTATGATTATCTAAAGAAATAAGTTCAAGCAGATAATGGAGCTTTGGACTGACCAACTGATCATGTGCAGGGTCTCCTTTAAATTAAAATACGAAGAAAGAGGCTTAGTAAGCTTGCAGAATATTTCCTTCATGATACCAACATTTACAGATATCTTCAGATGCTTCTGTTTTGATTCCTTTTTTCGTTTTACAATCGAGGTAAAGTAACACTTAATAGTGGATAAAAAATATATGTCTTAAAAATCAACTCCATGTACTTCAGGTTACCTCTGTTCCCATTTGGAGAATTGTCTGAGTTGTCCTGAGACAATGAAGGCCAGCTGGTCTCTTCATCACTTGGGGTCCCATTCATGTTGGAGAAGAGGAGGCAAGCATTTCTCCCCACAACACTGCCTTCTCTATGAGACTCAACGTTACTTTGTTCTGCAGGTTTCTCTCCTCTGCCACCACCTGAAGTCTCCTCATGCACTTCAGAATGGTTATCTTTCTCTTTGTCATCCTCTTCTCTCTCTTTCTCTTCTTCAGACTCCAGGGTGTCGATAAGTAGTGGCTCATTGAGGATGTTCTTGGACTCCTCCTGACTGAGGCCAGGTGTCATTGCTATTTTGGGAGACTTTGTCTGCTCCTCATTTCCCTGTTGTTCTTCCTGAGTGATGTTCTGGAGAGGAAAGTCTTCTTTGTTACCATTCTGGTTGATATTGCAGTTGTGGTCCTGATCCTGTTGGTTCTCGCTTACTTTGCGGAGCTGGTTTTGGCCTTCTTTAACCCGCTTGGCATTGTTACCGATAGGCTCCTGGTCACACCAGAGGCTGCCTTCGTTCAGCTTGTTTTTAAGCTCTTCATCTTGCTTTTGCTTATTTACAACATATGACACATCTACATCGTCGTGACCACCCATGGTAGCTTCCCTTCCAAATGATCTGAGGGAAACAGAAGGAGAGGTTTATTATAGTTACAAACAAAATGTTCTCACAATGGCTAATGATTAGTGAAAAAGAAAATTCTGCCAAAAATTTCAGAGATTAAGAACATTTTTTAGCCTTTATGCTACTAAACATATTAGCAACTCTAAACCATCTTATTTAAACATAACGTTTAATGTCATTATAATATGCACAATTTTATAGGAGCAACATAACATCATGTAAAATACACAATGTTGTGAGAACAATGGATAAGCATCAGTTTTCCTGAAGTAAAAATGGACTGAGAGACCGCTTTGTGACCAGAACTGGCTGGTTTTCAGCTTTATTATCCCCAACCGGTGAGCACCTCAAAAATCCTATCTTTTTCTGACCAGTGAATGCACCATAGTAACCTCTATCAACAATACTCTTTGGTGTGGAAGCTGTTACTTAGGGAAGAAATATTAGCTAAAATTAAAGTTAGCTATTTTCAAAAATCATTTGGGGGATTTAAAATAAAGTCAGGAAGCACAAAGATCCCGGAACTTCTAGAAAGATTTTTTTTTATTACATGTTTGTGTTTCATTCAGGCTGCGAATGAAAGAGAGTGAGACTTTCGGCTGATAAATGGAGTACAGTATAGTCGCTCTTTTTCATCCTTTTGAGCATTCAGCCTTTTCCGTCATGGAAGATGCCGGATTTGAAAACGCTGGCAACCTGTTGAATAATCTCAGGACTAAAGTAAAAACCAAAGTTTTGTACGGACTACAGAGAGAGAGAGCTGTTTTTGGCCGGGCATCGTGCAGCAGGAGGAACCCAGGACCTGCTGCACCAGCGAAGGGTCTAACAATGGGTCTAGGCATTTCTAACAATGGGTCTAGGCATTTCTTCTCGATATCTAATGTTAGACGGGGTGCCATCGTTTATCCTGTACAGGTCTGTGTATCCCTCCACGGATAGGCCTCCCCAGACCAACACTGACCCACCAGCAAACTGTTAATGCTGAACAATGTTGCAGGCAGCATAATGTTCACCACACCTTCTCCAGACCCTTTCACGACAGTCACATGAGCTCAGAGTGAACCTGCTCTCCTCTGAGAAAAGAACAGGGCACCAGTGCCAAAGCTGCCAACTCCAGTTATCTCTGGCAAAAGCCAGTTGAGCTCCACAATGGCAGGGCAGTGAGCACAGCTCCTACTAGAGGACGCCACCCTCATAAGGTCTGTTTCTAATGGTTTGGTCAGAGACATTTAAGCCAGTGGCCCGCTGGAGGTCATGTTGTAGGGCTCTGGCAGTACTCATCCTGTTCATCCTTGCACAAAGGAGCAGATACCAGTCCTGCTGATGGGTTAAGGACCCCAGACAGTCCCTGTCCAGCTCTCCTGGATTAACCACCCGTCTCCTGGAATCTCCTCCATGCTATTGAGACTATGCTGGGAGACAGAGCAAACCTTTAGGCAATGGCACGTGTTCATGTGCCATCCCAGTGGAGTTGGGCTGCCTGAGCAACCTCTGTAGGGTCCAGGTATCCCCTCATGCTACCAGTAATGACATTATGGTTGCACCTGTTGTTCAGTTTATGAACACCATAATAGCTGAGATTGATCAATATTCCAGAAGTTCAACTGACTTAATATTATACTCCGATTAAAAAGTGTTCCTTTAATTTTTTTGATCAGTGTATTACAATATCCTTGCAGTTGTATTCGAGTCTTGCACAGAACAGCAAATTTCCTTGTTCTCTGAATTTGTTTAACAATCGGTCTGCACAATTTACAAATCTATGGGTATGGGTATGTATGGTACCATACATTGGAAATGTAAGTGGACTGGGGGCCAATAAATGAAGAAATTTAAATAATACTCCACCAGCCACACCTTTCTAGAAAACATTTAGCAGAGAACAGAGACAGGTCTGTGTCAGTCAGGATATTTATACAAGGCTTAGTCTCCTGAATGCACATTAAAGTACTCCAATGCTTGGCTGCTAGCAAAGGCCTCAAGGTAAACCAAATGATGATCTGACTTTTTCTTGTGAGGTTGTGTAATGACAGGCAAAATAAAACGCAAATAAACATAACTGTAATAAACTAATCTGGGAACGTTTGGTTTAGGATGCCTTAAAAGCTCTCCTAGGGAAAATTAAGACATGGACATAATGAAAGATGGTCTGTTGAAGGTCAAATATAATTTTCACCTCGTTTCAATTTATGTGATTAGTACAGCTGCATTATTAATTGGCAAAAAGCAAGTTAGAAAACCTATTGTGTCTCATTTGTTACAGCTTTAACCTAGAACAACTGGGAGTGCTGATGTTTTTAAAAGCAAATAAAAAGCGTCTCTTACCTGGCTTTTGCCTGGGCTTAAGTATTTCTATCTTATTTTCATCAAAATTTTACTTTATTTGCTGTTTCTTTTTATCAAACTGTAAGTTTTTCTGTGTTTTGTTCTATTGCATTTTTATTTTTATTTAAATGAAAAAATAATATAATTGTATCTTTTTAACTAGCTTTTAGCAATATTTTAGATTTCTGCATATATGAAATGTGATACCCTGTTGATTTTTTTCTATCATTGGGAAATGTGAAATTTTAGTGTTTTTATATTGGTTTTATGTTTCTAAGGCTTCCTCATTTCTACATTTTATATAACATGTTATTCTAGTTGTCTAGTTAATTATTTACTTACGTCATGTATCATGTTTAGTGTGGCTGGTGTTTGTATATTTGTTCCTTTGTTTAAACTTTCATAAAGCACATTGTGTTACATTTAAATGTATGAAAAGTGCTTTATAATTCCATAATTTTTCAAGTTTTCTGAGAAAACAGATCTTACTTTCCTTGTGTTAAACATTAACATTTAAAGATTACAATTTGGATAAATTAAGAACAAAATTTATGCGGCTGCAGGATGAATTATTTTAATAAATAAAGGTGTTGAGATTTATAACTGGTAACGAGTCTATTTCTACCTTAAAGTCTGTGTCTTGTTGGTATACTGGTACTGGCGGTGACTGTAGACACTTTCACTGTTAAAGTGGCTAGTCGAATAACAAACGTACTTCAGCAGTTTCACCTTCCATTTGTCAACACGATCCCCTGCGGTTTAGATAAAACGATCAACATAATCAGCGACAATCCACTAGCATAACGTTAGCTTCGGTTTTAATGCCCTGAATGCTACGTTTTTGCTACACTGATGCTATTCCGATGCCATCGCCGCAGCTGGAACTAACGGGCATCATCCGCCATCATCGCCCGTCGTCTTTGCTAGGCTAATGTTAGCTTCTAACTTAGCTAGCTGGCTAACGTATGCAGAAATAAGCTCTAAAACGGCTTACGTAGGGCCTAGTTATCAAAACTGACGGTTAGACAATTTACTTACCAACTCCACCAAACCCTCCTGCTATCGCGATGAGACAAACTGTGCGAGTTAACTACATATTTCCATGGGTCGTGATGGCTCGCTCGGTTTCTGGGTGTTTTCAGTCAGGGCTCGACTAGTGATGGAGGATGAACCTGCGTCACGGATTATCGTCACAGCCCGAGCCCACTGCCGCCCCTCGGGCCCGGAGCAGGAGGGAATGTTAGGAAAACACCCAGCTGCTCCTGGCTGCTTTTGGACATAACATCCGCTGCTGCACTTCTCAGTCCGATAAGAATAAAGCTGCCATGGATTATTTTCCGGGGAAGCACTATCATTGGAAACAAACTTCATTTACAGCACAGAAGGGAAAAATAGAAAATATATATGGTTTTTTTTTAATGAAAAACAAAAATTTGAAAAGTGTGGCGTGTATTTCTGTTCACCCCCTCCATTCTAATACCCCTAAATAAAATTCAGTACAACCAGTTGACGTCAGAGGTCCCTTAATAAAGAAATGGAGCCCAACTGGGTGAAATCAAACACTGCTGTTGATTGTTAAAATATATATATATATATATATTTATATTTCCGTTTATTCCCTGGTCCATTGTCTAAAAGCTGTATGGACCCATCTATCCACATCTCTATCCATCCATTCCAGTGTCTTCCTGCCTTTCAGACTCTGGTTTTCGTAGGTTCTATAATTAAAGGTTGACTATGTAAGCCATAAATTTACAGTGAAATTATAAAGCCCAGTTATAAAATGGACAAAAAGGACTGAGAACTGTTATCGTAAGTATTGAATTTTAATATATAAAAATGTGTTACAATCATGTAAATATCTTTCATGTGTACTGCAGTAAAAATATATATACATTGCTGCAATACAATAGCAAACTTTAAGTTACCTCTATAATTTATTACACACTTTAACTTGATGCTATTAATTATTAAGTCTAATTATGAAGGGACTTAATTAATATAATGTTACCCTATTCTGGAGAGAACTTGATAGAATAAGGCATTGTCGGCCAGAATACACATTTCTTATATTACTAATACTCATATAAATACTTATATTTACTTTAAAAAAATAACAGTTTTAGTATTGGTTCAGGCGTAATGAAGGGTTACAGAACCAGCTAATAATTGTGACTAGAATATCTTTGGAGGAACAATAAATCTCCATAATTTTACTGAAGTTTACTACTCATAAAATTACAATTATAACAACCAAAAAGTTCAAAATTCTGCTTCTAGAAGGAAATATAGAAACCAGTTTACTTTTCTGAATCATTTACCGATTGACAAGTAATATTTCAGAATCACTCTAAAGCAGACGTTGTAGTTCAGCTGCTTAAAATATTTCCCATGCAAGCCAAATATTTGTTCAAAACATGAATGCAATCTTTAAATGCCTTAATACATTCAATTGGTTTAGTTATGTAACACGTTAAGGATTTAGAAAATTACAGGTAACATATCACACTATAAATAAGGGTTGCACATTCGTTTTCAAGTCTTGCCACCAGTGCTCAATTTGACTTTGATCAGTACTTATACTGGCCTATTCTAACACATGAATATGCTTTAACTTAAACTAAAAGTATAACCCTGGCTGTATGTTTAGGGCCAATGTCCTCCTGGAAGGTGAACGCCTGTCCTAGTCCTATCTCCTTCTTTGTAGCCTCTACCAGGTTTTCTTCCAGGATTTCCCTGTATTTAGCTCCATCCATCTCGCCATGAACTCTGACTAGCTCCCCTGTTGCTCCCAAAGAAAAAAATCCCCACACCATGACACCTCCACCACATTTCACTCTGGGCTTGGTGTGTTCTGTGTTTTCTGTCACACTTAACATTTTGCATGTTGGCCAAAAAGGTAAACATTTTTCTATTCTGACCAGATTAGGAAAATCTTCCATGCTAACTGGCTTCCATGGCATGTGGCCAAGTGGAAATGAGACATCTTGTGGTTTTTTATCTTGGTAGTCGTTCATCATGGATGGTCAAGTGCAGAACCAGCTAGTTTTTGTGTCAACAGATTTTTCCACCAAAGCTAAGGGTATTTTTAAGTAACCTAACTCTGCTTTAAACGTCTCCAGAACTTTACCCCTGATCTTTCTGGTGTGTTTATTGGTATCTATGATGATATTTATAAAAGTTATTTAACAGGCCTTTGTTGCCTTCACAGTCCAGGTGTTAATACTGGGATTAAATTACAAGTAAACTTTAATCTGGAGGTTTATGAAGGGAGTTGATTTAATTAAGGGGTGACAGTAAAGGGGGTTGCATACAAGCATGCTCCACTCTTTTCAGATATTTATTTCATAGAAATGTTTTTAAATCATGTATTCCTTTCCTTCCACTTCACAATTATGCACTAGTTGAGCTGGTACGTCACATAAAAGGCTAATGCAAAAAAAAGTTTGGTTGTAAAGTGACAAATTAAATAGAAAAATATTCAAGGAGTATGGTTGACTTTATCTCTCTACGTTTAAAATACATACACTAAATTGCCAAAAGTATTGGGTCATACCACCAAATCAATGAATTCCAGTGTTAAAATCATCTCATGGCTGCAGGTGTATAACGTTTGGTGTGGAGAAACTTGACTGGCCTGTACAGTCCTGACCTCAACCTTCTTAAACACCTTTGAGATTAATTAGAGCAAAGGCTGCAATTCTGGTTTTCTTATCTATTAACACACTCCCAAACCTTGTGGAAGATGTTTACAGAACAGTTAAAGTTGCTATTACTGCAACGGTGGGTCCATCAACAAACTGGACCTTATAGATTAGGAATAGGATGTGCTCAAAGTTCACATACATGTAAGAGTAGACAGACTCTTTTGTGCTCTGTAATGTGAAACTTCATCACAAATGACACAAGTTCTTGCTACATCTAATTTTTAATATACTTGTATATAAATACATACATTTGTCTTACTCGTTCTTTATTTTGGTTTCAACCATGTGATTCAGCACAAGCAAGCAAGCAGGTAGAGGCACGGAAAGGATGCAGGTAAAGGCATCAACCCATGACATTAGGTAAAATTAATTCCAGAGAAACAAACAGAAACCTAAAAATAACAGTCTCAGTAATTACACTTTGAAAGAAATAACAGTTTCTTAGGGTGACAACTGTGACAACAGTCATAAAATACTATGGAGTGTTCATGAACGTTTAGGAGTAAAATATTTCTGTATTCAAAATAAAAGTAACACCTGAATTCGGCTGTTGGCATGTTGACAGTGGCTGACTGCTTTTTGTTCAACCGTGCAGATAAATTAAAATAAACTAATACAAATGAGAGATAGGTACTGAGATTGCATTAATATATGATAACATTTTAAACCCATGATAAACAACTGGGTAAGAAACTGATTACATGTCGGATTTAAAAGCAATCCTATGATGCATATTACACTTATTTCCCCAAACAGTTTTGGCACAGAGTTACTGCTCCAAGAAAACAAAAGGTTTGTTTGGTGAGTTTTAAATTGTTTGCAGGGTCCAAAAACAAAATCTAAGATAGTTATATATGTCTTCATGATGTCATCGCACTGACACTGAAACATTCAAATGCACAACCTTTTAAGTTCAGTTAATTGGCTAACATACTTAAATATTACCTTCTGATATTTGGCATGCTTGCTCATGGCATGCACGTTCTTGCTACTAAAAACCAACATTAACCTTTTCCCACAAAATATGTTTTGGGTAAATCTGTTATTTCTTTAATCATAAACCAACCGCTGTAAAGCAGCATTTACATTCTGAATAAAATAAAGCCTTAAATCCACGGGTCTGATGCAGCAGATCATCATGTGGATCTCAACAGGTTATTTAGTGACTAGGAAAAGATTGTACTCAATCCACATTATTACAGTTTAGAAGATAAGCAGTCAATCTTACAAAGACATATGAGGACATATGAAGACTGTAGCACAACAAATATCACACAAAAAAAAAATACAAATACAAAAGAAGTGACTGCAGCTCAAGTCATCTTAGAAGCAGAGGCTACAGTGGGGATGAATGTAGCGGTAAGAGTTTAAGGCAATACTGGTAAGCACCACAACACCATTTCGAGAGTCAGAGTCACATCCGGGTTAAGATTATCCAGGAATTGACACTGTTTGACAAAGGACAGCAGTAGCAGTTTTTCATTTGTCCTGCATTTTATCCAAAATTGGCACAATCATGTCAAATTTGGGCCTTTTAGCCGGGTCTTCGTTCATGCAAATCTTCATGAGCTTGCATATGTGTGGAGAGATGCCAGGAGGGATAGTCGGCCTTAAACCTTCCAAAGCAATCTGAAATTCAACATACACAAGTTTAATCAATCTCTAGATCTGTATTAATTTTGGTTTAATTAAGGAAATCCATTGAGCGCCAATGCTGCTGACCTTCATGCCGATCTCCATGTTGGACAAATCAGCAAATGGAACTTCTCTGGTCACCAGCTCCCACAGGAGGATGGCGAAGCTCCACATGTCAGCTGACCGACGGTTAATCTCTTCTGGCTTCTTCTGCAGGGCTGAAAACCACAAAGAAAATCCAGCAAAGGTTACCCAGTGCAGTAGAGTTGGTCTACTTTCTAATAGAAGTGTTCTCAAAATAAGTGTTTTTAATTCAAAAGTTTAACAATTCAAAGGTGTGGACTTCCTGCATTACCGTATTTTAACATTTAAATATAAATTTTAAAGCTGTTAACAATTTATGTATTCAGCTAACCCGTTTCACATCCCTTTCACTATTTTACATTTTGTCATGTCACAAACCTCAATGTATTTAATTGGGATTTTATGTGACGGACCAACACAAAGCAGTGTAATACTATGAAATAGAAAGAAAACATAGTTTCATTTTTCTTTAAAATCAAAACCCTTAAACATCTCACAGAGCACTGTTCAATTTATGATCCGAAAATAATAAGGATATGGCAGAACTGGAAACTTTCCAAGACATGGCCGTCCACCTACACTTACAGGCCCGGCAAAGCAAGCATCGATCAACAATGCAGCCAAGAGGCATATGGGACCTCTGGAAGACCTGAAGTGTGTTGGTTGCTAACCTCAGTAAAAGAGGTTAGAAAACAAACAGTGTCCTACGCATAAAGCATCTTATGGAATAAATATTACATCCCTTTTAAGGAATGGCTTTAAGGAGTTTGATAAAAAAGATCTGCAGCACCCCAAGTGGATTTCTTTGTAAAATGATTTCTGAATATTAGTAGGAATCCAATGCATAATACTATGTGATTTTACAGCTAATCCAGGGATCAAAACTCCTAATAGTTCCCTGTGCCTGAATACATTCTTTTCATGCACACATTTATTTACTGAAACTCCTAAAAAGGAACAGAACCGAAGTCCTAATCTATCACTAAATTACAATGAATATGCAGTTGAATCTATTAGCCTATACGTCTAAGTTAAGACATTATAAGTGCAAATCTGATTAGCATGAAAATAGCATACAGAAAAGTTATGTCTGCTGAGCAGTACCGGACTCAGGGCACCATTTTAGCTTCAGTAAGCCCATACTACTCAGCTATTATATTACTTCATTAGATTACACATCCCATTTGGGATGAATATGTACAGATAATGGTTACACATTTGCTTATTCCACCTCGTGTATCATAAGGTGCATGCATTACCTTACTCAACCCCAAAAACATCTGTTATGGATATCTTACATGGGTTAGTGTTGTTATTAAAAATTGTTTGCAACCAATTTAAAGTGTTCAGTAAAGTGAAAACCCTTTTTATGGGTTGCTCTTACAGTTTCCATGGCTACTGTAAACATGCCCTGCCTATTTTCACAATTTTCTAATGACTTCATTGCTCAAATTTCACTGTATCTCAAGGGGAAATCAACTCCAAATTACATTACGCCTTGAAACAATGTGTAGTTTCCTGCATCCATCATTTTCCCTTGATTTGTGTGGCTTCAGCTGTCAGTTCAGATTTGTCTCGTTATAACCGATGCCTACCCTCAGGGGCTACCCATGCAGGCGAGTACATCCTGCCAGGACACTGGAAGGAGAACTTCACGTCCGCCATGCTGATCCTTGCTGTCAAGTCTTCATCTATCTGCAAGAAAAAAACTGAGATGTCACCCCTTTTGTTGGTGGGTTTCTCTTATTTCTTAGCAAATGATTAGGTGCCATAACAACTGAGATGTTTTATGATGCTTAACTTCTGATAAAGATAAAAGGTTTTCTTACCATGATACTTTTGCTGTTGAGATAATGGCGAGGAATCATTGGTTCAAGTGTGTGTAAGAAGGCCATTCCAGATGCAATGTCTAGAGCAAACTTGACTGCCTGGGTCTGGTCCACCACAAAGTCTGGCAGCAGGATGAGTAACAAGAAATTAAAGCTTTAGGCTCCTCTGTCTTTAATCAGAAATCTTACCATCTTACCAAAATGAAAATAAAAATAGTGGTCTGAAAAAGGTGATGACAACATAATGACAAACAACTAAAACAGCTCACAAACTTCTGAAAATTACCTACAGTGCCTTGCAAAAGCATTTATATCCCTTAAATACTAGACTAGATACCTCATAGTTGAAGGATAAATGGTTGCCAATGTTTCTACTTCGCAACAATGTAATACTTTGTGCTGCTCTACCCCTCCTATCCAATGAACATGTATTCAAGTTGGTGGTTGTGAATAAAGTTCAGTATAAACGCAAGCCACTGTAAAGTAAGGACAAAATGGACTTTGTGATCACAATGAAAATACTCACTAGTGCCTTCATGGAGCACATTGTAGAGGGAGCCATAAGGCATCCAGTGTGTAATGATGATGGGGTGAGGGGCAGGAGGAGACGGACATGCTCCCAACATAGGTAGGACATTTGGGTGGGAAAAAATCCTGGGAGTAAACCAAATACAGCAGAGACGGTAGAGAGACGGACAGAGGCAAACGAACAAACATTTTCACAAACATTTCTTGCGTGTGATTTCCTTCATAAATAAACAACAGATAAGGCTTGACAGACAGACACATGAGTGACCACAGACAAGAAATGACAGAAGCTGTTGAAATGTTTTAATGTAATAAGAACCTCAGTTTGGGATATTCCTCGTTAAAGTCTCTGCTCTTCCTCGGAGTCCAGTCCCGAATTTTTAGCACCTTAACAGCGATTTCGTTTCCTTGCCAACGCCCTTGCCACAGCTAGACACGAGAAACAAACAAAGAGAAACCTGGATAAACAACATGTGGTTTAATTTCATCATCATGTGGAGACAGATGTAAATAAAGCATGATAAAATACAGGGATTATGTAAAATACCTCTCCAGATTGGTTTTCATTTTTTTTAGCAGTGAGGGAAAGCTGTTTGTAGTCGATTCCCGCTAGTTTGTTTAAGGTACCGTTGCCTAAAAACACAAGACAGAGAAATAAACTGTAGTTGGAAGTAAAAGCCCAGACAAAAACACTTTAGTTAACATCACTTTTTGGAACAACACCAAGGAAAGAAAAGAAAACCACAGAAAAAAAAGCTGGGAGGCTAAAGTGGAAGATATTTTCTTTCATTCAGCACTTTAACTAAATCAAAGGGTGGAAACTGGTCAGCTAATAAATGGTTTATGTGTTTTTAGGACTCACGCGGTCGGGTTCTGGTGGTGCCTTTCCAGAATGAGTCCTTGAAGGGTATTTTAGTAAGGTTCTGCCCCATTTTCTCAGCCTTTTCTGAAAAGTGCAGAATTAGAAAGGTTAACTTAAACCAAGAAATATAAAAAGGGTACATCTTATACTGAAATCTTTTTAAAACTGGATAAAGGCGACAATCCAACAAGTGGTTGTGTTACCGCTGAGGAGTTCACGCAGATCAGGTTTAGCTTTATCCAGAGGTGTTTCTCCATATTTGTTACAGATGCTCACCAGAGCCCCGTTATTCACAAGGTCCTGAGCAAAAAAGATAAAGGTGAGCAACATTTTAAAGCCATTTTGGATGTATCACCACCAGGGGGAGCACCTACATCAGCCACTTGGTGATGTGCCCAGAAGCAGGCATAATGTAGTGGTGTGTTCCCGTGTTCATTGGCTGCATTGGTATCTGCTTTGCACTGGATCAGCTAAAAGAAGAGGAAATAAAGGATTACATCCAAAGGCATGCTGCTCAGATTATGTTTGGCCTGTATACAAACATGGAGCTGTGTGATGCCTGGGAAAACATACCAAACGTATTGAGACAGATCTAATATTTCACCCTATGGAATGCCTAGCAGTTATTTTAAATGCAGACACCTTAAATAATTCCACTTGTATAATGATCCAACAAAGCATTTATTAACTGGGTATTTTAGTCCCTGTCTATGGTGCAAAACCTGACAGATGCATGGGATTAATAAAGTTGCACTGTTTCATCCATATAATGCTTTAAAAACAACAGCAAAGTAGCTTTTTTATTTGCATCACAGATGGTGGTGATAATATAGGCCAAACGATTCCATGTTTAGCTGCTTCCCTTTCCGCTACCGATTGTGTAGAAATTTTACTTCTAATCAGTCAAGAATTGTAACTGCTTAGAGATGTGCCAAAAAATGGACTTCTGACGAGAATCGTAAAATGTTCTGTTTTATCGGCCCTAAACGGCCATAGGGCGGCCGGTCGGAAACTAAAAAATACTCTTTATTTCTAATCCCTGAATGCACCATAGTTGGTTTTATCAGGTTGCACTCTGATGTGGAAGTTGTTACTGAGCCAATTTCACTTTCAGTGCTTAGTTTAAAATGTTGTCAGATGAATGTCAGGAACCTAAGAAGCTAATTAAAAGGAAGGATGTTGAGAAATGTTTGCGGTTCATTCAGGCTGCGAGAGAGAACCAAACTTGAACACATAATAGGAAGGTAAAATGGCATTGAACCAATCTGTTTATCTCAGAGAGATAAACATATGTCTCCTCAATATGCAAAGAGACTGATGTTTTTGTAATACTAGCCAGGCTAATCTCCAATATAGGATGCTAAAGCTGGTTTAAAATGCCAACTGTGATATCATTTTGCCTTTGTTTTAAAAATAAACCCTGTTTTAAAAGTAAACCCTGTTTTACAACTTCACAACAAAAACATAATGAAGGAAAATATTCTTACTGCTGTTTTAAATTGCTTTGTTTAAAGAGAAAACTGAAGCCAGCGCTAAGCAGTACAGGAAAATCAAAGCTTAAAACAACAGGACCAGGCCGGAGGCAACACAGCTGACGTCGGTTTATAGCGATCATTTGGCATGTGTTGCACGACAGGCACCAACCATTGTAAAAACCACCCGGATAAAATCCCTGGTTCATAATATTGACCTTAAAATGAATCAGGTAAACCGAAGGGCTGGGCTGAATGTGAAATTTTGGGTTCACTGGGTTAAAATATATCAGAGACAATGCGGTGTAATTTTGATTAGTTTACCAACTGTGCGATGTCTGTGTCACCCTAGCATTGCCATCTGCTGAGTGAATGCACTCAGAGAAAAAGCCCACAAAGGCCTTTCAATGAACCCCTAGAACCAGAGGGAGACCACCTCTTTATACTAAAACGTGCTTATTCTAGCCACAGACAGTGTGGTGATAACCAAGCATTTAAGCATGCTGCTGTGGTTTCAGCTGTTCATGGATGCAGCACAAGAATAGACAAGAACTTTCGAATTGATGACTGTTGATCAGATTACATCATTAAAGATTTCACAATATCCTGAAGTAAGTCGACTTGCTCAGACAGTGCTTCATCTCACAGTGTTTAAGAAACTGCTGTTAGTCATAATCCTGGTTCAAGTTTCCACTGTTTATAACATATCTAGCTAGACTTCAGGGTGTGACCTTAGATTAAATGTAACATCCTACAACTAACTGAAACTCTGCACAAAGAGAATATGACCACATTCAGGAATGTTGTGCCCAACATATTAATGTTTTACCAGATATATCAGAATTAAAAGGTCAATGCTTGTGTTTACATGACCCCACCTTCCCCACAATGTCTCGGTGTCCATGACTGGCAGCTAAGTGCAGAGGTGTGTCGTCTCCACGGTTCATGACGTTGATGCGCGCTCCTCTCATAATGAGCATGTCCACCACATTGGAGCGTCCCTCCCTACATGCCCAGTGGAGGGGACTGAAACCATGATCATCTCTGCAGTGACAGAAGAACAATAGATTCAAGACAGATTAAAAAAAAGAAATCTGGACTGTTGGAATAAAAAGTAAAGAACAATGCAAAGTGTGTCTTACAGTGCTTTGCAAAAGTATTTATTTCACTTTAACTTTTTTCAGATTTCTATTCTGTGAAGGCTTCAGAGGTTTGTTAGGAGAACATTGGCAAACAAAAATGATAAAAGACCAAGGCGAACACCAGACCAGTCAGGGATAAAAATGTGGGGTAGCATCAGAAAATGGAAAGATTATGGCACTTCTTCAAACCTATTAAGACATGACCGCCCATCTAAACTCACAGCCTAGGCAAGGAGAGCAAAAATTGCAAAGTAGTCAAAAAGGGCACATGGTTACTCTGGAGGAACTGCAGAGATCCACAACTCAAGTGTGAAAATCTGTTGAGGAGACAACTGTGACTTTCATGGAAACTTCATGGAAGAGCAGAAAGCCATAGGAAGTCATTGTTGGGAAACAAGCTAGGACACAGTAAACATGGAAGGAAGTGCTCTTATCTAATGATAGCAACATGCTGTTTATTAGTCAGGAATGTGTAGCGGAAAACTAACACACTGATCACTGTAAAGCCACAATCCCCATAAAAAAACAAGGTGGTGAAAGCATCATGCTGTGGGAACACTTTTCTTAAGTAGTGACAGGGCAGCTGGATAGGAAGGAGGTAAATCGAGACAATGCTGGAAGACAACCAGTTGCAGACTGCAAAAGACTTAAGACAGGAGGTTCATCTTGAGTTATTTTGCAAAGATAAATGGTCAAATATTTTAGATCTTTAAATGTGCAAAGCTGGCAGAGACGTACATCTAAAAACGTGTAGGTTCTTTGTAGTCAAGAGTGGTTCTAGCAAGTTTCAAATACCTTTTCATGTTTTCAACTGAGAAATCAATGCATCCTTTTTCCTTCTCACTCCACACTTTTGCACAGTTTGTATCTCATAAAATACAATAAATTCCACATGTTGGAACATTTTTGCATGGTTATGTACGTTCTGGAAACTTTAGCCGTTTAGTGAAGCCTTTGCGTTTCACCCACAGGGAAAAGAAACACTGTTATGATGATTATCTTCTTATAAAAAAGGATCCCAGCTGATCCGCTCAGACAGAAGAAACATCTATAGGAACTCTGGAACTCATCAATCCTCCTTGTCACACAGACATTGGCTGCAAGGACACTGTCACTGATGTCATGATAGAGACACTGACAGAATGTCACCTAACTGACAGAGATAAAGACAGAGAGACTAGGAAACAATGGCAGCTGGGTGACTCGGTGTCAATCAGAAAAAGCAAAAGAAAAAAACACCTACACTGGAGTCCTTTAAGGGCCTGATGAGGCTTCCTACACCACCATACGCTGCTAAAACAAGCTCCAGCTGCCATGTCTAAGTTTGTAATTCCTCATTTCTCTGGTCACGTCCTCCTTTCTTATGAAGCGTCCTCCCTTTGCTTGTTTTTCCTCTCCCACACTCTCTCTTTTAATATAGAGCTAAACAGCACAGATCACATTCTTCACTCTTAGTACAAATTCCTACTGTAGTATGAGACCACAAACACAGCACAATGCCCCAGTTAATAAATGTATGTACATATCATACAGCTATAAGCAGGCAGACAGCATGATAAGAGGATGTTAGAACTGAGAGAGTATTATGAATTGGTAGGAATTTGAGCCTTTCGCCCCACTCCAAACATCAGTTCACCAACATGAATTCAAACATCCTGCAGAGCTCCGCTCAAATCGGCCTCAAGAGAGCCACAGTTCCCCAACAGACAGCTATCTGTGCGACCTGCTGCAATCATGCCAGATCTACTCAAAGGGCAATTTCCTCTCAGACCAAAAGGCCAAATCCAGAGGACTAATTAGCCTTTGCTAGTGAAAAATACTCCCCACTGACATCTAACACTGTATTAACTTTCTGCCCCACAGTCCTTTCTATTTGGGGTCAAGAGGTAAAGTAGTACACTTTTTACTTGCTCAAAGAAAGATAAATTTGGAAAATGTTCCAGTCATAAAAAAAGAAACTAAAAGAGCTCCACTTATCACTCTTGTTAAGGCAATGCTGTTTTAAAACTGTAGATGTCAAGCTACGACCAATGTGGCAGTTTATTAGCTAACTGCAGGCTGGATATACCAGAGCAGATAGCCTGACTAATTACCTCCAACAAGGAGGTAACCGACAAACCCTTATGATTTTTTTTTTTAACCAGAGGTGTGTCTTGGCCTAAGGAAGAATCCATTAAATTGTAATGTAAAATATGTTGGGTGGGGGCAGTATGCATGCTGCATTCGATTTGTACTCGGAAGTCGGAAATTCCAACCTTGGAATTACACATCAGAAAGTGGGGTCAACATAACCATACCCGACTTCTGCATTCAAGATGTTTGCTACTCACATCAGTAGTAGTAAAACGCTCTTACTGTATCTGTTTTAGCAGTTCTTTAGTATTTATGCACATTTAGAGTGCATAAATTTAGTCAGTCGTACACTGACTAGATGTACACGTACTACTTTTCAGAATTTATGAGACGAGATGTTTCAACACTGTTTAAATGCACAAAATACCGCGTAGAACAGTGTTATTGTCATTGTTATTGTTTTAAGACGGCTGTTACAGTTGTCTAGCGATACGAAGATTATCAAACAGGAAACTGGAACGCTACAACTCGGAGATGACGTAAACTCCGACATCCCAGTCCCGATTTCCGAGGGTAATAGAACGCAGCAACAGTCTCTGACTGTCTTGTTAATTAGCTGTAATTAGCTTGTTGTACTTGTGTAACTATAAACAGCAGAATGTCAAAACTGTAGAATAATCTGTGTAATCAGCACAGCTAAATTTAGCATGTGTTTATTCTGACTGTTTAGGTTTTATTTTAAAATATATTTCTTGTAATAATTGTTGCTTTTTTATTTGAAATAAAGGTCATAAGCCTAACTCAACAAAGAAATACTTTAAATTCAGATTATCATACAGTGAGATACTCCAACGAGCTCACATCTTAGTTAAACATTAACCAAAGTCACAAAAATCGTTGCCATTCAACTGATGTCGACTCGTGATGCCATAGCATAAATGTGTCAATGAGGATGACGTGCTCATATCTGTGTTACTCAGTGAGTTGCGGCATCTGGTAATATTTTAAAAAGATTTACACCTAAAAGTAAAGGAGCTAAAGTTGATCGTTTCCAGAATGCTTTCATAAGGTTTTAATCTGCATACAAGCATTTGCGGCAGTTGTTTTGTTTACAGTAACTCATCAGGTTTTTTTTTTCTATATACACCTGACTGCAAGAATCTGGCAACAGTACCATGCAATACAACAACTCTATAAGTGATTTTAAAGATTGCACGAATTAATGGTCAGTAAAACGTAGCCAGTCAATTTTTAATTAAAAGAAATTCTTAGGAGTCCTTTAAAGGTCTAATGCCTATTAAACATTTATCCAACTAATTCAGTGTTCTCATTTGCAATCATAAAGTTTAAAAGGGTGTAATAAAATAATGAGATTAAATACAAAACATTTAGAATCTATTAAAACTGGGAGCAGAAAACGACTACCAGTAATTCTGACTCACTGAGCAGGACTAATTACGGCCATTTTCTACGCATGAGTCTATTTTGGAATTCAAGTGGATTTCTCCATTCAGTAAAATAAAAACTATTGTAATTGTTCAGGTTCTAGGATTTTATCTTGATTATCCTGTAACTTCTTGCTTCGTATTGCAAGGTAAAATCTGACTTTCATAAAACTTTTAAAACCTCACCCAACGCAGGCAAAGATAAACGACTGCTTAAAAAGTTGTGACTTTTGTGGTCACATTTATGTCCTACTCAGCCTGCTGCTTTCTTCTACAGTGTGGATTTACCCAACAAGGCTGATTTTATCTGCTAAACCCAGAGGCCCTCGAGTGCCAGATCCTTCTCCACCTCGGCCCCCACTGCGTACTGACTGCAGTAATTTATTTCAGGCATTTCCACCTGCTAGCACAGCTCAGCCTGGCAGACTGAAGAGCCAGAGGAAGAGCCCCTGTCTGCACCCCGTTTGTCTCTGCACCATCATCACTGCCAGATCGCATGACAGGCCTCAGCTAGGAAGAAATATATGTTGTCCACATGTAAAAAGCCATTGTCGCCAACAAGTATTTTAATATAATCTGCAGATTGTTTTTTTATTTCACTATAAATGAATCATATTTTAATCATTTGTAACAGATATGAGCAGAAACAAAACATCAGGAGAAGCTTAAACCTGCCAGGCTGAAAATGTGCTTAGTTAACTTTGTTCCTGATTAGAATATGGAAATATGTTTTATGACTTTGGTAGAACTAGTCAGCCTTTTTTCTTATCTTAAGTGTTAACCTTTAACTGAAGTGAATAAAGTTAATTTAGGTGCATTAAAATATCCTATCAAACATTGGAAAACAGTCTAAAGTTTTCGTTTGCTGGTATGCCGGTTCGTGGATCAAACACAAGATGCAGCTGAAACTGTAAAAACAGTCCCATATTTTTTTCCATATAACTTTCTCTCTCTGTCCTGCTGCACAATTTCTGTGATTCAAAGAAAAAGGAAGACAAATACCTACAATCTACTCAAATGTCTGGACTTTCTGCTTCTCTTTACACAATGTTAATCCAAACCATGTTTGCGGTTTGTTTCCCTGTTCTGACTAAAAACAGACGATATTGCTCTGCACTTAAAGTGCTCTTAATGAGATTCCAGAGAAATTGCCAGAGCGTACAGTTTTCTGTGTAACCCTGTCCAACATCCACCTGTTGCTGTGCACTGCTTGTCAGCTAGCTGAAAGAAAGCCGCTATAAGTTTTCCCTCTCTTAAAAGAAAGAAAAGCTCAATTAGGGCTTGAAGAGTACTACTGAATTGTGCGGTTGTTTAAGCTATTCTTTCGATATGTATTGAAATTAGGGCGGAAAATATTTTATTGCGATATCATTGCTGAAACGTTCGATGACGACATTGATTATGATTAAATAACATTTTCCGGAAACTTTTTTACCATTTGACATGGTCCCCACTACTCTCCATGCGTCTCTGCATCTCAGCCATGAAAGAGATCTGTGTGGTGTGAGCATTAATAAGGTCCATTTAACTGGACAAATGGACATAAGGGGTATGATAGCCTGACACTTGAAATATAAGAGCCTACCAAACACTGTGACCAAGCACTCCTTTGCAGTGGTGATACTGCATGGAACATTGTGGGAAAGTCGCACTGATCCATGCCTAAATTATACAGTCAATCATTTGATGAAAAGTTTGTCACACCACATGAATTTAATTATGAATTAAACTTGAAATACCTTTTGAATCTAAGGGTGATGGATGTGTTAGAAAAACATTCTCCGAAGGCTTGGACTGATATTGTGAAGCCAATAATTAAGGGAATATGTTTAAAACTTTGTAATTACATCCTCTCAGCACTGAGTAAGTATTGAGCAGAAATAACTAAGAGCTATCTCAGGCCTCTGGGAGAGAAATACCGGAAACATAATGGAGGAGAAGATCGTGAGGTGATGCATTGCTCTTTTGAAAAGTTCAGTATTTGACTTCACATACAAACCCAGAAAGCTACTGATTTTCTCCCAGCCCTGCCCACTACTACAATCCCCTCCTCCTCTCTCAGTTTGGTTCCCTCGAGGCCCGTATTTTACTCCTTGTTAGGAGATTCAGCATTCCACGACTACTCCTGTCTGGGATTTACAAACATACCGTCATCTAGGAGCACAGACAGTACTACAGCTAAGGTCCAACAGGGCAAAGCTACAGTGGCTTTACTACAGACAGGAAAGTAGAAAAAGCTTCGGTAGACAAAATTAAAACACAAGAATTAATGTTTCCTCAAATAGTAGAGATATGCCAACCGGAAAAGGGAAGTTGACATGTAATCAGCTACTGGGCCAGTGACGCATACGGAGGCATGTTAACACAGGCTCGCTCCAATCAGTCCTCAAACAGACCGTCAGCAGGTAAGAAGTGAGGGGACATTTTATTTTTTTGCAAAAATCAAAGAAATCCATCAGGTGAGTTCACTCAACATTAACATGAATTAAATCAGAAAGAAAAATAAAGGACAAAAGAATCTGCTTCAGAGTTCCCACTGAACATAATCAAATGGAAAAATCTAGTCTTTATTTTGAAAATGAACACAAGAAACCAAATATCCAACACATTATTTTTATGTGGTCAATAAAGCTGGACACAAAGACGAAAGTTTTTTCTAAACATATGAATGATATATGAATATAAATGGTTTTCTTTTCTAAGAAGAAAAGATACATTTACTAAAAACATGTAAAAAAACAAACGAACAAAAAGCTCGAGCAAGATTGGACACTTTTCCTGTATTCTGCTGAACCCATAAATATAAATTCAGCACAACTGTATGTATTTTTAACTCCTCCATTGGAGCATGCTTCCTGTCCAAAAGTTATCCTGGTACATTTGGCCATAAACAAGCAACAGCAAGGAAATGGGTCCAGTTTTAAGCCAGAATCTCCATTGGGACTGAAAAGGCAGGCTTTGAGCCAGCATCAGAGACTGATTTTAAGAATGTGAGCTCTATTTCACCAAGCACACATCTGGTTTATACCAGCATGTTTGTATCGCCCGTATGAAACAAGCCTTTTATCTGAAGAGATGTCTTATCTTGGAGATGTGATTAATAAATTACTGATATCACTGGAATTCTAATGTAAGAAATATAAACTTTAACTCACCCTTGATTGAGATCATTCTCTGTATTATCCAGCCACAAGCGGACTGCAACTGCGTTGCCTTCCCGGCACTGTGTAAAGATATCATCCATTGTGGTTGGTGGATTCTTCTTCTTCTTTTTAGGTAGAGAAACTGAGGTTACAAAGATAGATGACCTGAGGAGTTCAGGCGAGTCCCGGCAAGAATCGGTCCCTCATCTAGGACCCTATCGGAACCGCTGGACAGCACCTTAAGCAACACTAGAAAAAGAGAGACAAAAAAGGTCAATGATTTGGTAATTTGTTTGGACTGTCAGTTTTAGCAAGTTAAGGCTATGGCCCACTGGGATTGCAGTGGTATGGTGCACAATTTTTCAAACGTATTTTCTCCGCAATAAGAAACATTAAAACCGTTGTGCCAAAGTGGAAGGAGACAGACTTCAGCTGAGGGCTGTTTCTTCCCCCCAAGAATCGGCAACACTAGGAAAAAAACACGAGAAAGGATAGCTGAGCGCCAGATGTTTAGAGGTGGTCAGTGGCCAGTTGTTGTTGTGATGCTCACAGACTGATGTGCGTTTTTGTAATGTTTATGTAACAAGGTCAAATGAATGAAAATAAATAAGTGAAAAAAAAAAAATCAACAATGAAGTCGACATCTGATTAGAAGTGTGAATTCAGCACCTCTTGTTCAATACCAGACTACTCAAACCTGAGCTTAATATTCTGTTCTAAACAGATATATCCTTTTAAAACACAATTTCTGCTTTGTGAAGCATTTTATTACTGAAATAAGTCTCTGTTTAGTGTAAAATAATGGGGACAAGCTTCAGTATTTTTGCAGCTTCCATGATTGACTTAATCTAAGGCGATATACAACCCAAACTATAAACTGAAATCACCTGCTTTGCTTTTTCCCCCCCAACAGAACAAAGGCTAAACAAATCAAACTTACAGGATCATAATCAAATTCAGGTTTATCGTGAGTATTTTAGATTTTGAATTACAATGGATCAAAAAGGGGAGTAAGTATTTTCAACGTCACATTTCCCGAGTCTTTATGTTGATTTATTTTAGGGATTTATTTGATAATGTAGAGGCAAGAGGATGAAATTTACCGGTTTGGAGATTTAAGAAGGGTTAAAAAATGTGCAGATATAAAGAACAGAAGCTGTGACCACAGGAAGCAGTGATGGATACAAGTAACTGCTGACTAATTGAAAAAATATAGACAGATTAGTTTGAGTAGCCAACTAATCTTTAGTTGCAGCCATAGCACCGTGTCAAAACGGCAAAGTAGTCATTGGGCTGCAGTATTAGAAAGCTAAGATTTTGCACAACTACTTACGCCAGATGCACTCTGACTGTCCATATTTCTCCACACCCATTTTAATTGAATGCATCCAAGATGCAAAAGCTCACAGGGGGGTTGAGAAACAGAAAAGAGCAAAGGGAAACAATGTGAGATTGTTCAAACTAATATATTCATCTCAATATTTACCATGATTACTGCAATCCCCCAATCACATGTTTCTAATATAGTGCAGGGCCATGCATAACTTCATACATGAATAAAATCAACACAAAGCACAAGATAAAGTCACTAAAAATCTATTCAACTAAAACAGTAGAGACATGTCCATGTAGAAGTGGATAAAGTATTGCACAAAAAAAAGTGTATAATGCTGATTTATTGCACTGATCTAAATATCTTAAGACTAAATATAAGGAGAGAAAACCCAGTAGGAGTTACTTTTTCCTTATTAACTTTTAAATCTTTATTCTGGTAATAGTTAAAATGTAGGAAGAGAAATGCAAACAGAATATTGGGAGAGTGTTACAATTAAGGAGGAAGTGGCCACTGACAGGGTGCAAATCATTTGAGTAACAATCGTGGAAGGTTATAATGCAAGATGCAACATGTTTAGCTGTAGTGTTAAAACAAACTGGTAACTCGGCTCTATATGTCAATTAAAACCATTATAAAAAAGACAGAATATCCTCTGGCATTGAATTCGTCTGCGATTTAGTGGGTACATTCGTAAATAACACAAACACACAATATGCTGTCACCGTTATCAACTTACAGTAGCCACACTAGCTGCCCCGCTATCAGGCTAACACACAAGAGAAAAAGCTACAGCTTAGTGGGTTAATCTGTTTTAAACACAGCTAACCCGTTTTATTGCTTGATATTGAAAAAAAAACAGTTCCCCAACTACGTAATATAACCAGGAAGGTGCGCTTGCTAAAATGAAACGCAGACAGGTATCTGCTAGCAAGCTAACCAACTATTCTGACGCCTTGGGCTGTTTCTGCGCTTCTTTTTCTAACATGACGCTGCCTTACTGATGACTGAAATTAACTTTTTAATTGTTCAAGTACTTTCAAACTGAAACTATTTGTTTCTGTAAGGATACACCTACCTGACAACGACCGCTACCGTGTTGTAATGTAGTCAGAAAAGAAGTTATTAGCTATACAGGCTGTGGTAGTCTCCGGGTAAAATGAGACAGGTCCACACCCTCAGCGCCCCCTAGAAAGTACTGGACTGAGATAGGGTGTACTGCCCTCTACAGGCGAGAGAACGTGTTGCAACAAGTTAAAATCATAGCCTCAGGCCATGTTTTCTTTTAGTTTTCTTTTTGTTGTATACTTTGTCAAACAGTATAACGGGAAACGCTTACCAACACCAATATAAATTAACTGACAGTCGCTTTGTACCAAATAAAGAATCCAACTATAGGCTTAGCATAAATATGTACAGGGGTTGGACAATGAAACTGAAACACCTGTCATTTTAGTGTGGGAGGTTTCATGGCTAAATTGGACCAGCCTGATAGCCAGTCTGCATTGATTGCACATTGCACCAGTAAGAGCAGAGTGTGAAGGTTCAATTAGCAGGGTAAGACTACAGTTTTGCTCAAAATATTGAAATGCACACATTATGGGTGACATACCAGAATTCAAAAGAGGACAAATTGTTGGTGCACGTCTTGCTGGTGCATCTGTGACCAAGACAGCAAGTCTTTATGATGTATCAAGAGCCATGGTATCCAGGGTAATGTCAGCATACCACCAAGAAGGACGAACCACATCCAACAGGATTAACTTTGGACGCAAGAGGAAGCTGTCTGAAAGGGATGTTCGGGTGCTAACCTGGATTGTATCCAAAAAACATAAAACCACGGCTGCCTAAATCACGTCAGAATTAAATGTGCACCTCAACTCTCCTGTTTCCACCAGAACTGTCCGTCGGGAGCTCCACAGGGTCAATATACACGGCCGGGCTGCTATAGCCAAACCTTCGGTCACTCATGCCAATGCCAAACATCGGTTTCAATGGTGCAAGGAGCGCAAATCTTGGGCTGTGGACAATGTGAAACATGTATTGTTCTCTGATGAGTCCACCTTTACTGTTTTCCCCCTTTCCGGGAGAGTTACGGTGTGGAGAAGCCCCAAAGAAGCGTACCACCCAGACTGTTGCATGCCCAGAGTGAAGCATGGGGGTGGATCAGTGATGGTTTGGGCTGCCATATCATAGCATTCCCTTGGCCTAATACTTGTGCTAGATGGACACGTCACTGCCAAGGACTACCAAACCATTCTTGAGGACCATGAGCATCCAATGGTTCAAACATTGTATCCTGAAGGCGGTGCCGTGTATCAGGATGACAGTGCACCAATACACACAGCAAGACTGGTGAAAGATTGGTTTGATGAACATGAAAGTGAAGTTGAACATCTCCCATGGCCTGCACAGTCACCAGATCTAAATATTATTGAGCCACTTTGGGGTGTTTTGGAGGAGCGAGTCAGGAAACGTTTTCCTCCACCAGTATCACGTAGTGACCTGGCCACTGTCCTGCAAGAAGAATGGCTTAAAATCCCTCTGACCACTGTGCAGGACTTGTATATGTCATTCCCAAGACGAATTGACGCTGTATTGGCTGCAAAAGGAGGCCCTACACCATACTAATAAATTATTGTGGTCTAAAACCAGGTATTTCAGTTTCATTGTCCAACCCCTGTATATATATATATATATATATATAGACAGACAGATAGATAGATAGATAGATAGATAGAGAGAGAGAGAGAGAGAGAGAGAGAGAGAGAGAGATAGATAGATAGATAACTGAAAACATTTGTATGTGGTTCTCTTAGACATGGGCTGTAGAAATGTGCATCTTTTTCCATCCATTTAAATATTTTGCATCACAATGTTAGTCTATCGCGCGAAGCATTATTAAAATGCAATAAAGTTTCTGATTGTATCTTTAAAAAAATTAAAAAGTAGAACTGGTATAAAGAGCTTTGCAGGACTCTTTAAATTGTACTTCCAGATAAAACTTACGCAGTACAAAAGTAAAGGTCAAAGGTCATATTTTTAGATGATTATGAATTCAAAGAAAATGTCAATTTATGACAATATGGATTGTTATTATTATTATTATTATTATATTATTATTATTACTAGTAGTAATAGTAGAAGTAGCGTGTTCGGGACACAGGAAAAACTGCATATCCCAGACATCACTAGCGTGTTGTACGTCATCGGCAGGCGTCTGTAGTTCTGTTTTTCTTCATCGACGCACATGAAATTAACCAACGTGGTGTTGCTTTCTTGACAAGAAACACTTTGCTGCAGGTACATGATCACAAACATTTAGTACAGAAACGTTTTCGTGCTCATGCAGGTTTTAGCAGCACCGATTGTTTAGCCTGTATTAAGTCGGATTTTTGTAGCAGACACTCCCTGGTTAGGACTTAGTCAGAATCAAGGAAGAGGTAGTCTTCACGATAGATCTTTGTAGGTTTTAGTTCCTGACAGGGATCCAGAAAACATGTTTAATGAGGATGAGGACTGGAGTGACGAACAAGAGGGAAAGATCCTGAGTAAAACTGTCTTTAAAAACACCCAAAAGGCGGACAGCAGCACACATTTAAAGGTACAAACGTCTATTGTTTTCCTCAGATTATTAATTTTTTTCTCCTAAGCGTTATTCTTGTGATAAAACGTTCTTAAATTAGGGAAAAACGCATAATTAATCTTACTGCCTTGGTTAGTCTAATGTTACTGGGAAAAAGAGCCTGCTGCGGACCCTGAAGACACTGGGATCAGCACCAGAATGGAAGAGCAGTGACCATGAGCAGGACAGCGACAGTGAGACAGAGGTCCCTTCATCACCCAGTAAAAAGAAGAAGAGGAGGAAAAGGAGAAAACATGAAGGGCAATCAGAGGAACAGCAACAAGGTGCAGACTCAAGTCAAACTCTCAGGGTGGAGAAACCTCAAGTGAAGAAGAGGGAAAACAAACCTGGTTAGTGATTCAGAGAATTAAGTCATACAACAACCACATCTATTGGCATGTGTGAAAAGCCTTTTAATAAATTCATCTTTATTGCAGAAGCATAATTTGGGATAAATCCCCCCAAAATATCTAAGGTCTAATTAAACATATGATTATGCATCAGATCAGTTGACTTTTAGCATATAGGTACTTTAAAACATAAACTAAGACCAAAAAGTATCCTTGTCTTCAGGCAAATCAAACACGGTTTTATGTGTTAATTTCAATCAAAACATATTCATATAACACCTTCCCACAGTGCCTTGCACTGGCCAAGGTGCTCTGCTGGGCTGGTGGGTTTTTAGAAGATCAGCTAGGTAGGGCGGTGCAAGGCCGTTCAGTGCTTTAACAACAAACAGCAGCAGTTTAAACTGTATCCTGAATTGAAGCGGAAGCCAGTGCAGAGATGGACGGATAGGAATGATATGTTCATGTTTACGTGAATTAATCAATAAACGAGCAGCAGAATTTTGTACAAGTTGTAAACTGGAAATGGAAGACTGATTGATACTGACATATAAAGCATTACAGTTATCAAGTCTAGAACTGACAAAGGCGTGGATTGCCTTCTCCAGATCGCTGCGGCTAAAGAATGGCTTTGCTTTAGACAGCAGGGGAAGCTGGAAAAAGCTTGTTTTCACAACAGAATCAACACGTTTGTCAAGTTTTACACCAAACCCACCTAGAGTGCTTGTTGCCAAAAAGCTTAATATTACATTTATTTAAACAAAGCACACAGTTTTCAGTTAAAGTCATGCTAAAGTTTGACAAACTGTGCATCTTTACATTTATAATGATAGGAAAGAAAATTATTTTTTTCTTAACATGAGATTTTTTCCTCACACTGAACATATTTATTCAAATCAAGGGACGGCTTTTTGTATTTCATTCGTTTGTGATTATGCTGCTGCAATAAAAGATCAGTTAATTTTCTGGCTTTTTGCACATCTTTACCATGTAAATAAATGTGGCCAGCTCTGTACAACTTTGTACAGCTGTTAAATAAAAAATGAAAAAGGGGAAAACAGTCACATGACATATTAACAATTCTCACTACTTATTTTGTCGATTTTTAATACTTCTTTAATTCTTTCCCTTTAGGCTTTTATTTTACCATCTATAAAACATTTAAATGTCCATATTCTTCACCATGCCCGAATAAAGAAGTGATTAAACTCTTTTGTGTCTTCCTTAAGGATCGTCTAAAGCACACAAGACATCTGCAGGGGAGACAGAAAGTGATAAAGTCCCAGAACCTCCACAAGAGAGTGTAAACGAACAGCAAGGCGATGAGAAACTGAGCAGAAAGCAGTGGAAAAACAAAATGAAGAATAAAAAAAGATGCAAGAACAAATTCCGCCACAATAAACCCGAGAACGATGCAAACAAAACTAAAACCACTGATAAACAAGAACAGGCAAAACAAATTAAAATAGATCCACATAACAGCAACAGTGAAAACATCACCCAGACAGCAAACCAGAAACACAAGCAGGAAAATGAGAGTAAAACAGTGAAAAGAAAGACAACAGAACAAGAGGCAGACGGATTTACCACAGCAACTAGAAAAAAACAGCAAAAGGTGGAAAAAGTAAAAAGTGGAGAATCTGCTGAAAGTCCATCTAAAGGTTCTGCTGAGGGATTGAAACATAAAGCAGAGGAACTTCAGGTGGGGATCACACATGATCTCCAGCAGTTTCCCACAAAAAGACAGAAACCTGAGCTGAGCAAAGAACAGAGTCTAAAAAGACAGAGGCTGCAGAAAATACTCCGCAGCCAGGAAAAGGACAAAGACAAGAGTCCAGTTGAGAAAACAGACACACCGGCGGTCCAAGAGGAGGTGAAGCAAAGCAGCTCAGACTCCCTCAGGTCCCGCATGGAACAGCGTCTGGAGGCGGCTCGTTTCCGCTACATTAACGAACTCCTGTACAGCACGTCAAGCGGCGAGGCCAGGCGGATGTTTCAGCAGGATCCGCAGGCCTTCTGGGTTTACCACAAAGGTTACACAGCTCAGGTCCAGAGGTGGCCCGCCAACCCGGTGGACGCCATCATCTCCTACATTCAGAAAAAGTGAGACAACTTTCATTCTTCCTGGGATGTTTGTAGTTTTTTTATTTTCACATCCTTCCTTCCCCCCATCCATCCGTTGCAATCATCCATTTGTTCCATTCACTGATTTGTTGATTTATTTTCGAAATCTGTCTAATCCTGTTCTTGGTGGTGAGAATTTTTTTTTCCATCACATCATATTAGAGTGTTTAGTTAGCGAGCTTTATAATCTGCGCAAGCAAACACAAACTTTATAACCAAATTGTGACATACTGTCTCAACCCCACATGAATGAGCCACTGTGTTCAAGTAAAAAAAAAAAAAAAATCCAAATTTTTTGTTTAATCAAAAAGGAGCAAATACAGATCTGAGCATTTAATGCTCGCACTTTGAATCTGGAACAATTACATATTTTCTTGTGTTCATGTCAGACGCATGTATTTGCTGTAAAAAATAAATGCTGAAGATGTACTGACAGCAGGGTGTGTTGCAGCAAATAACGCTGCTCTGTGGGTGTGTAATCGATGCTTTATTTTTCTGCTGTGAGGAAAGAGCCATCATCAGCAGCTTGTGAACAGAGGAGAAAGTTGCCCAGTGAAGCTAAAGTTCTTCCGATTTCAGTAAAGATAGTTTGCGTTACAAACTGATTTGTTTGTTATAATTTGTTGCAGACCACCTACTCTGGTAGTGGCAGACTTTGGTTGCGGTGACTGTAAAATTGCGAGCAGCGTGAAGAATAAGGTGCACAGCTTTGACCTAGCTGCCACCTGTGAACTCGTCACCGTCTGTGACATGGCCAAAGTGAGTCTGTCTCCTTGATAACCGCCGATGCGTATGCTGTGTTTCTGTGTGAATAAACATGGAGTGTACCTGTGCAGGTGCCTCTTGCTGACGGCTCTGTGGACATCGCTGTGTTTTGTCTTTCCCTCATGGGGACCAACCTGGCAGAGTTCTTAGCAGAAGCCAACCGTGTCTTAAAAATGAGGTAAATGTGGAAAAGTTGATTATATACACGTCTTCTTGTGCCTTGCATTATTATAACATATTTAAACCACTTGAACATTTCCACATTTTGTCACAACTACAAACTTTAATGTATTTCATGTAATAGACCAGCACAGAGCAGTGCATCATTTCTAATGAAAGAAAAAGGATGCGTGGTTTCTACGTTTTTGTTCTCAAAAAAAATTTGAAAGGTCTGGCTTTCAGTTGTATTCAGTTCCTTTGAGTCAATGCTTTTGCTGTGATTAGAGCTGCCAGTCTTTTAGGATGTCTCTCTACCAGTGTTGTACATTTAAATATTTGAAATTTTTCCTTATCGCATTTACCTCAAGCTTAGTCAAATTCAGTGAAGTCTTGCCCTAGATACCCATTTGGATGTAGATGGGAACTTTGACTAATTAGGTGTCTTCTGGAGGCAAATTGGTTGCACTGGATTTTATTTTAAGGTATCCCACAAAAGGGGGCTGAATGCAAATGCACACTACACGTTTCAGATTTTTATTACCATGTATCGCTTTTTCTTAATAAATATTTACTACTTTGTGTTGGTCTGTTACAAAAAAAATCTTAATGCAATACGTAGACATTTGTGGTTGTAACTTGAAAAGAATCAATAACAAGTTTAGGGTGAGTTAACTGTTTTGTAGGATCTGTACAATGCATGCTAGGTTGTTGTTTTTTTCTACGTCCAAATATTGCAGGGGCGTCCTGAAAATTGCAGAAGTGGCGAGCCGATTTGAAAATGTGCTGAGCTTCATCTCTGCTTTGGCAGGTCTGGGATTTAAGATGACGTCGAAGGTGAGGCCTTAAACATGATATTTTTCTTCTCCTTAAAAAAAAAAAAGCAACGAGCTTAGACTTCACTGCTAAGACTTTATCATTTACTCAGTGTGATTCGGTGGCTGTCGGCAGCTTTTAAAAAAAATAATTTATAGTTTGTGGTGCAGTGGGCAGGAAACCACAAGCTGAAGAGAACATTCTGTGCACTGGTTCATCATTGGTAACAAACAGATTGTTAAACACAGTGTGTGACGATAACCTGCAGTTCAGTTTGATCAAGGTTTTGATTTTGTGAACATCTGAAGTTAAAGTATTTAGGTGAAGCTGTGGAAATAATTGATGTTTTGTCATTTTTCTTCTTTTAGGATACAGAAAACAGTCATTTCTTCTCCTTTGAGTTTGTGAAGACAGGAAATGTTCCAAAAAGCGTGAAGAAATTTGGACTGCAGTTGAAGCCTTGTGTTTACAAGAAAAGATGATGTTCATGGAAGAGTTGATGAGCACGCATGTGTGTAAAATCATTATGTAAATTAGCGGGTCATTTGACTATACCTCTTGGATTTCTTTGTCCAGAAAGCTGATTGCAGTTTTGATACAAAAACAAGGAGTGACCCAAAACCAAAACTAACATTTGCATGAATTGTCCTTTATATTCAGCTTTTCAATAATGTATTATTGGAGTTTGCTGTAATTGGTTTAATTCAGATCCACAGACACAGAATATCTGTCAATTTGTTCATTTAGTTTGATTGTCTAATTTGCAGTCTTGTATTCAGGTTTCTTGTTTGGACTTGTTTAAATTAGGGATTCAGCCTTATTTAAAGCTAGTTCATTCTGTTATAAGATATCTGCTAAAATAATAACTCAGATGGGTTTGGTTTGAAGTTTTATAAGACAAGTAATGTAATATTTGTGTTATTAAAAAAAGTAGTGTCAAGTTGATAAAAAACTAGCTTTTGAAATAATTTCTAGTGTTTTTTTTTAAGTAATCTTTGTAACTTTTAAAATGATCTTTAATTTCTTTCAAGTAATCTGAGAAAGCTCCATAAAGACTTATCTTAAGCGTACTAATTTATCTGCAGAAACATTTTCCACAGGATCATGCAGCAATACTACAGCCAAGTATAAATAGTTAAGCAGTGGTTCATTGTGCAACTTACAGCACATTGTTTGAGAAATCAGTGCAGCATGTGACCCAACCTAATTTAGCATCCTAAAACGCCCCAAGGGGTAATGTGTAGAAATGTGCATGAATATGAAAAAAACTGCACGAATACATGTAATTAAATGGTTTTATTAATTCTCATATAAAAAAAATACAAAAAGTGTTATACAAAATCCAAATTTCAAGTAAGGCTGAGAAGTGCAAACTCATTGCTTTTTAAACTATTAATGCCGGTCTGCTACAAAGTACAGTGCATATTCTATTTCATTTCAAAGGCTACATTTACACAAAAATACACAGTGCTGCAGTTGCATTAAGACATTAAATTCACAGTTTAAGCTGAATATGTTACATCCTTTTAAGCCACACCTCCCTCTCTCTCTCTCTCTCTCTCTCTTTCACACTGTACTCTTGGCATCAAAGACTATAGAGAAGCTGGTCAACTGAGCATACTCCTTGCTGTCGCCCATTTCTGCCAGAGGCTTCCTGACCTCAGGAGAGCCGGGCTCCTGCATGAGACTTGTCAAGGCTGAGATGGACTCTCGTTCCTTAGTTATGAACATTAAAGACAAGAAAAGAAAGAACACAATTTATAAACCTAAAGCTTTAGGAATATGAAGATTAATTATGAATGACCTTTAAATGTACCTTGTGTGGTTTCTTCTTTGTTTTACTGCAAAACCAGAGAAAGGAAACTTAGAATCATGTTGTAAATGTTTTATATTGTTTGCCACTAGATGGCAGTGTGGTATAATTGTGAGCTCCGAATTATTTCAGACGGGTGGCTTAAAGAGGGAAAAGCAAAATGAATAATAGTAGATTGAAGATTGACCTAACTCTTCATCATTGATCTCAGCTTCCTTTGTCTTTAATCACCTCGAGACATCAGTCCACAGAGATGGACATGCACCGTCATGTTCTCCTGAGCTGGTGTGGGAGGTCAGGGGGCCTGAGGTTACTTTAAAATAACTCTTCTCTTGGGGAATCATGTTTTCTTGTTGTTCACCGGGTGACTGACCTTCCAAAATTAGCCTGAAAGGACCATCCCACTAATAATGACACTAAGACTGTGCCAACCAATCCCAATGGATGGGGCAGACGTTACAGGCTTATTGAAGCAATTTGTAAACCTCTTTGGTGTGGCTTTATTTAAAGGGAACGTCATCTGGCCCTCACAAATCTCTAGATAGATCCAGTTGGAAAGTAAAGAAACCTCTGCAGACAGAGGCCATAAATAGTCTTTGGGACTATGACAGATATCCCTCCTAAGTTTTAAAAGACGTGACCCAGCGACTTTTTCTAGCAGTAGCATAAAAAATGCATCTCTGGATTATTAAGACTGATGCACAGCAGCTTGAATTACATTATAATAATATTTCTGAAACACTTGCCTTGTGCAACTTAGCAGTGACAATAATAGATCAGAGGTAAAACTGCTTAAAGCTTCTTGAAGCCAGAGCAGGAAACTAGAAAATAAATCTGTTTTTATCTGCTCAACAATTTCTACCTGTACAACAAGCGGGACTGCGGTGGCAGAGGCACCTGTCTGTTTCAGCCACACTTTTCCTGTTTGTGAATAACTACATTGGAGTGGTTGGTTGGTGAGTTGGGTTAACGATCCACACATCCTGTTTGTCTCACATTGAATTGCGTTGGCAGCGATGCCCTCATTTGCACATCAGGGCATTACCTGCCGAGCTGACACCTGTGGGACTCACCAGCACACGCAGAGAATGACGATGAAGACGATAAAGATGGCTGAGGCTGAAGAGATGCAGATCATGATTACTAGCACTGCAACATAGAACAACAGATATCAGACATCTCAACAAATACTGAAACTCTTAACACACTCCAGCATGCAGATACCATCAGCAGACCTTAACTAAACATGTCAGAGAGTGCAAACACTTACTAAACTGTTCTTCCTCACTTAGGACCTCCACTTGAATGTTGACAGAAGCTGTGTGGTGATAAAAAGAAGCCAAACAGGTGTACAGGCCTTTATTCTGCCCTGAAGGGTCTGACTGAAGGATCATTGCAGCCCCATCCAGTTGAACAACTGAGCCATCACTCCTAAAACACAAGTGATGCTAAAATTTAGACTCAAAAGTTTGTTTTTGATGGCTATTATCTCAAAGCTGAGACTTTTAAAGATCATTTTATTAAATTGGAAGCTAAAGCTAGGTAAAAACAGCTAGCAAAGAAGCAGCTAGCTTTGTCATCTAGGAGGAACAAAATGCCTGTGAAACTCAGTTGTTTCTGTTTTTATGCATGTTGTTATATACATTTATTAAACTGACATTAAATCTATAAAAAACAAGTGAGTAAAAACTTGTATGCCAGGGTAATACGTTGAGAGGGTTTGCAGCTTGTTAGCAAAATAATCCATAGCAGCCTGGCTTATCTGGGGATCAGATTGTATTAAATGCATAGTAGGCGATTCCTGTGTCTTTGTGTCTTACAACAGCATTAAGATGAATGGCGAATACTTAAAAGTTTGATTGAGGTAATAGTTTTTACAGAGGTGGCACTTATAAAAAGTTTAAGAACCACTGCTTCAGAGGGATACACCACCTTCGACAGTCAAGGCTGTACTCTGGCACGTTTCCTTCAACTCTGAGCAGCACTTTCTGGTTTCGTTGATTCTCGTTGACAGACACTCTGTATACAACAGGTTGATCTACATAGCGGTTCTGCAGAGCACTCGTCTTGTTCAGGACTTGTACTGAGGAGATATCTGCAGAAACATCAGATGAAGGTCAAGTATCTTTAGAAAAATATATCCATTAGTGTTCTTATGACCTCCAGTTGCACTCACAGTACATTGGGATGTGAACAGTCTTCTTTTTTGTGATCCCATTATCAGATTGGTACACACAGGTCAGGTCCTGGCCCTCATGAAGGACCAAAGGAAACTGATAAGTCAGCTTGGCGTTTGTTATGTGTCCTTCATATTCTGTGTGCAGGGATGTTTCACCTCTGGCATTTCCAGGAAGGTCCCATGCAAGGTTTGTCCCAACACCCTCCCCTTTGCAGTCGCACACTGCCAGCCAGAGAGGGGAGTCTTGCTGTCTCACCACAGACACACTGAGCCGAGGGGGTTCTGAAAAACGAAAACAGAGGTGGCAGGAATGAGGTGAGCAGCTGATTTGAGTTGTATTTGTCAAGAAAAAACAATGCAACTGATAAAAAGTAAAAAAACGTACCGTGCTCCGGAATGTGTATTGTTCGTTTTTCTGGACTCTCTAAACTTGGATGTTTAACAGTGCAAGTCAAATACTGACCCGCGTACAGAGATGACAGAAAACACACAGAGCTCCAGGTCGATACCAGACCGTCAGCCTGGACCTCAGTTTCTGTCGAATAACTGATGTTGTCAGTTTTGTTTCTAGCCTTCCAGGTTATGGCTGCAGCAGAGGCAACACTGACTACAGAGCAGTTCACCTTTGAGTATTTGTGACCATATTTCCACTCAGAGCTGAGGCTGATGGTGATGTTTGGTCGAGCTGTGTGACAGTAAAAAGTTGAGATGTTGAAAACAGGAAATTAGGTGTTTCCTTTGAGTAACTGATAAAATCTATGGTGGGGAGACATGGCCAAATATGTGCCAAGTTTTACACTGACTGATTTGTTGAACATACCGCAAAGTGGGAGTGTTATACTTCTGTTTTCTGGTTCCTTATATGCAGGGTGATTTATCACACACAGTGCTGTGAGCTCCTGAGGCGAGCATGCAGGAAGGAGCAAAACAGAGTAGCTTCCATTGTATAAAGTGGAATTGGACCAAAAGTCTTCAAAAACACCCTTTTGTAGCATCCAGGAAACGCTGGCTGCAGGAACAGCACCAACCGCTGTGCACTCAATCATCCTGAATCCACCTTCAATTTGTGAATCGACCCTGATTGTGGGAGAAACTGAAAGAAAGAGTGTGGCAAGAAAGGTTCCACATCAAAATGTTAGAGCAATACCGTGAAAGTACCATGAAGAATATCATGTAATGTCAAATAGATCTTTATACCAACCCAGCTGTGGAGGTTGAGCTCGAACTGTGACATTAAACTGCAGCTTTGCTTTTAGATGGTGGTAGGAGCAGTCACATTCATACAGACCAGCATAGTGCTGCTTTACCAGACCTCGAATTGTGAGATTTCTACCAACCAGTTCCATATCTTCAGGCAAAGGTCCATCATCTCTACAGGACAAGTACACAAAGACAAAGTCATGTTCCCGTTTTAAGAATTATCTAAAATATTCAAGGTGGATAAAGAAAGTGAAATTGAAGCGTGTTATAATATGGTACTAATAATATTAACTGCAATAAAACCGATGTATCAAGATAATAGCATAGAAAGTAACCCTGGCTCAGTATGTCTTTGTTTGATGTCTTTGTTTAGCCGTGTCTCTTTTCTAGACAGATTCATTGATGGAGCCAATGTTGCTGTTAACTTTGTGTACCTTCTCTTTTTCTTTCACATAGAAAGTATTCCAGGCCAACTGCTTTTATCTTTAGCTTTCTTTCTTTGTGAAATCTAGTGATGAAGCTATTGCTGTCATTAATTCTGTGTACTGTTTTAGTATCTCTGTTTATAACTAAATTCTGGCCCTACCATATGACTGCTACAGCCTAAATTACTGGACCAGGTAACATTTTTCCAATCAGTTAGCCTGTGAATTGTGACCTCACTTTCCTGCACTTAGCTGACAGTAGTGGTTACAGCTCATTACCACTGAAAGATTCAAAAAGGTCTCGGAAATACAATCTATTATTCATCACATGCGCTGTTGAATAATAGATTGTATTGCATTGGAATGAATTTGGTGGATTTGTAGTGAATTTAACTAAACTAGATCCCATATAATTTGATGTAAACTGCTGGCCAATAAAGCACCGTAACACCATGGTCATTGAAGCAGTTTTTTTTACTTTGGCAGTGTCTGTAGGTCCAAGTCCTGCTGGAAAATAAAATCAGCATCTCCATAAAGCAAGTCAATAGACTGTTGACTGTGGACTTGAGAAACATAGTGGACCAACACCAGCAGATGACTTGGCACCCCAAATCATCAATGACTGTGGAAATTTCACACCGGACTTCTGTTCCTCTCCACTCTTCCTTCAGACTCTGGAACGTTGATTTCCAAATGAAATGCAAACTTTACTTTCACCTGAAAAGAGGACGTTAGACCACTGAAAAATTTTCCAGTTCTTTTTCTCCTTAGCCTAGGTAAGAGTCTTCAGATGTTTTTTGGTTCAGGAGTGGCTTCACACAACATATGTGACATTTGTAGCCCACGTGGAAGATTCATGTGTGCTTATGGCTCTTGATGCACTGACTTCAGCATCAGTTCACTCCTTGTAAAACTCCCCCAATTACTTCAATGGATTTTGCTTGACAATCCTCTCAAGGTTGTAGTTATCCCTGTTGCTGATGCACCTTTTCCTACCTCACCTTTTCCATCCATTCAACTTTCTATGAATATACTTAGATACAGCACTCTGTGAACACCCAGCTTATTTAGCAATGACCTTTTGTGACTTACCCTCCTTGTGGAGGGTGTCAATTACTGTCTTCTGGACATCTGTGCAGTTAGCAGTCTTCTCCATGATTGTGTAGGCCATAATATGGCCATTGCCTAACATTTATACATTAAAAAAGTTTTTTTTAACTGGGGTTATGTATATTGAACCTTTTCACAATATTCAAATTTTTTGAGATGTACCTATAAACTGGACTGAATAATTAAATATGACTTATAAATATGCACACTTTATTTGAATTTACTTTATGTTGATGGGAAATCTAAAAGTTTATTTGTTAGTTTTTGCAACAGTTTTTTGTTAGTTCTGTATTTTAAAATTCTGCACTATTGTTGGCATAATTTTTTTGTTTTCTTGGTAATCTTTTAGGATGTCGTGAGAAATTATGCAAACAATAAAATAATTTTGAAAAAACACCAGAAACAGATTCATGCTGTCTGTCACGTGCGGTTTAGTGCCACCAAATGTTTCACCACATCCTCCTCAGGATGTCTAGGTTGTTTCAGTCTAAATGTGTGCGTGTAAAAAATATTAAGCTCTCATGAGTGTTATGCCTGAAAATCTCATTTTTCATCTTTGCATAAAGCTTTAGACCTGAAAAAGACATTACAGCTATAATAAATTACAGGAAAAAAATCTCTACACTTGTAATGTAAGAAAATCAGACAATTCTTGATGTTTTTAAAAGATAAATGTGATGCAACAAAAGAAATTCAGGTGTCGTAATAATGCCAAATAGTAAAAAGCACGTCAAACTACGACATATTGACCTCTGTTTTTTTGTGTCTACTTAACATGCTGTCAGAACGCAAACTTTGTGCCTTTATACTGTGGCAGTTTACCCTGAAGCCAATGTTGTGACAAATGAAAGTGATAAGGCACCTCTTTATCACCAAATACTTCTTACTTTTTACAGATAATGCTGTAACGTGGCACATTCCCTGTGACCTCCAGGCTGATAACAATGTTGCTGTCTCCTTCTTGCAGCTCCAAGAATTCATTGCTGTTGTTTCCCACCTCTGAGCGAAACTGAACTCCAGACAAATCTGCACATAAAACAAAAGACATTTTATGTCTGTTCCACCACAATGAAAGAAAGCTTTTCCGAAACCGAAAATCTATACTTACAATAAGTGGGCAGGGTTATTTTTCGTGATTCAGCATATAAGAACTTTGGGTGTTCAAACACACAGATGATGTTGTGGCCCTCGTATTCTGTCACAGGGAGCCGGACGGAGAGACTTTTCATGTCTGAATTTGCACTGCTCTCTCTTTCCACCTCCTTATTCCCGTTCAAATCCAACGAAATCTCAGTGTCAGGTCTCCCCCCGGATGAAATGCAAGAGACCACCCAGGAATCATTTCCTCCTTGTTGTACCATCTCTGCTTTAATCATCACGTTTGGCCGCGCTGAGAAGCAGGAAGAAAAAGGAAGGATGAGTTATTCGTTCTCAAACTGTTAATGTTTTCTCCAGCAAATTAAAAAGTCAGAAAGGCTCAGAAGGAAGCTGGGGGCCGGATGAGCTGCGAAATAAGCCAAACATGGGCCAAAAGGGGGGCTTCTGCTTGTGTTTTGGAGTGCAGACCTATGGGCTTATCACCTGTCCCATCTGCTGTCTAAGCTGCAGCTGAGAGCAGATGTCTGGAGCAGCTGCTTTCAAATAAAAGCCAGGAGAACCACATGTTTTAATACCAGAAATCAACAGAGCTGAAGTCTATCATCAAATAAAGTTGTTTTGTGCAATACTCTGACATCCCTAATGAGTAACAAAGGTGAGAAAAAAAACATCACAAAGGGTTGGTGTTTGGGAGTTAACTCACTTCAGATGTTCCATCTGTTAACACCTCGAGGTATGTGTGATTTAGCCACAGAAGTCAGTATATTGCCTCAGCAGCAGTGTTGCAGAGAAGTGTAAATTTATTATAGACAAATGAGCTGCCTGCCCAGGCTCCCAGTTACTGTACAGCTCGCCATATAAACATTCGCTGCAGCAATTTGGACGGTCTGCATCGCTTAAAGTGGGGTTAGAAAAGTCTCTTAAAAGCAAAATGTTTTCAAAGTTTAAGCCATATTTCACAGCCTCAGAGTCTAACTTACAGAATCTAATTACATTTTGTCACATCATAACCATGAACTTCACTCTATCAAGTTAGGATTTTTTGACAGACAAACAAAGTAGTGCCTCACTGTGAAGTCCAATAAGAGATACCTGGTTTAGATTTTTTTAGTTTTCAGCCACCAGTTACTCTGGCATTTAGAAGTCCCTTAGTTGGTAAATAGTTATTTAAATACAGGCTGTTCGGTAAAAGCCTCAGAATTTAGTTAAAAACATTAGTGAAGGAAATCAGGATCTTGTAAACCAAGACACACAGCAGGCAGTTCAGGGATAAAGCTATGGGGAAGTTTAAAGCAGGATTAAAGATAAAACAGTCTCCAAAGCTTTGAACATCTCATAGAGCCCTGTTCAACACATCCTGGTTGCTCCAACTGCAAACCTGCAAACTGAGAGGCTAGGCATTGATCAGAAGCAGCTAATAGGCCCATGGTAACTCTGGAGGAGCTGGAAAGATCAATAGTTCAGATAGGAGAACTTGTTGACAGCATAACTAGTAGTTCAGTGCTGCCTTGCAAGGGACACAGCAAACAGGTAGATGAAGGTGCTCTGATTAGGTGAGACCCAAAATGAACCTTTTACTCCAAATGCAAACCCCTATGTTTGGAGGAAAACTATTGCAGCACATCACTCTGAACACACCATCCTTACAAAGAAACATGACAGTGGCAGCATCATGTGGAAGGTATAACGTTGTTCAGGAGGGATGGTGAATCTGGATAGAGTTCATGTGAAGATGGATGGTGCTAAATGCAGGGGAAGGGGTTTCCTAAAAGAAAACCTTTTAAAGGCTGCAAAAGACTTGACACTGGAGCTAAGGTTCACATTGCAACAGGAAAATGACATTAAACATACAGCCAAAGCTACAATGAAATTGTTTAGATGAAAGCATTATTATGTGGTAGAATAGACCAAGTCCAGAACTAAATCCAAATGGACTTTAAACTTGATGTTCACTGGTTTAACATAATATTAAGGCTTTTAAGGGATGAATAGGTTTACACAGCATTGTATTTTCATATTGAATCTCAGGGCCTGTTAGTTAAGCTACAGTTTTCAGCTGCAATAGGCAACATGGGCGGGGTCAGCTGTTTATCATTGAAATATGTGTGTGTGTGTGTGTGTCTGTGTGGAGAGTAACTGTTGATTGTGAGATTATCGCCAGCTTTGAGGACCCAAATGTTTGACATTTTTGAGGGTGAGCGTACAGCTGTGCACAACAAAGCATGCCTTTAATCAGGCGTAACGTCCATATTTTCTTCCTCTGATCTCTCTGTAATAGCTGCAATAAGGTTTCACTTCCTCTTTTGGTTCGGTTTGCTTTGGTGTAAATAACTGGTTGCCTAATGCCACATATTGCACCTTTCTAGCAGACCCTCAGACTAAACTGCAACCTATCAGTGAGCATAAATGGGGGCCAAGAAATTTGATAAACAATACTTTCATTTATTTTAGGTTGAAATAACAACATTAGCTGGTTGAAAGTTGCTTTTTTGCACATTCTTTGGCATTATTTAAGTATTTTGCAGTCTTGGCTATTCTTTTTGCAAGAAACACTGTTCTTAAACATTGTTTAAGTTAGGGGTGGTCAATATGATTAGATTGTATAGAAATAAGAATGTTGCCAGTCTGCCAATACAAAGAGATCGTTGGATCATCTGTACAGGTACAGGTACAGATGAGAATATCCTGAAAAAGTTCAAGATTTTTTGACAATTCAGAAAATTAAACTCAAGACATTCAAGACTGTATTCCTTGTAATCTTGATGCTTATGGCTTACAGATAAAACTCCAAAAAAACAAAAAACAAAATCATTGAATACTGCAAAAACATTTTTATTGTATAAATGTTACGTAATGGACATATTATGGCCTACACAATCATAGAGAAGAATGCTGACTTGACAAATGTTCAGTCTCCTTCCTGAATGATATGACAGCTGACCATTCCCATGGTGTTGACGTTGCAAAGGACATTGGAGCTCTGGGTAACGTCACTTCCTGTTTTCGCTATTGCACTTGGTGAGTTGTTTGGTGTGTAAAGGCTCTCTCGTTTGATCTGATTTCTCTCTACTGTGATATCTCTTACTTGTTCTAATACATAAGCACGTTAAAACACATACTTTCTGTTGCTGTATTTAGCGTTTGGGGACTCTCCGTGTCTTACACGGTTTTTTAGTAGTAGTAAGGGATCGCTAGCTCAGCGTTAGCTTTAGCTCCACCATGGCTACCCGTTCTTCTGTTTCTCTCTCCGAGTCTTCTTCTCTCTCCTGCTCTCTGTGTCAGATGTTCAGTTACTCCTCTGCCTCCTTTAGTGATAATGGTACGTGTAATAAATGTAGCAATTTTGTAGCTTTGGAGGCGAGGGTGTCGGATTTGGAGGCCCGGCTCCGCGCTGTTGAAAAACCAGCAGATAGCCGAGGCCCCTTAGCCAGCGCGGAGCCACTCTAATTTTCTCTGGTCCCCTCCCCGATTTAACCAGTGACGACATGTTTAGCCGCATGCTGTCATTCAACCGCTGGCTGTCTAGGTGGTGTCCAGAAAACAATGTGGGTTACATTGATAACTGGCGAACATTTTGGGGAAAACCTGGTCTGATCCAGAGGGACGGCATCCATCCCACTTTGGATGGAGCCGCTCTTCTTTCTAGGAATCTGGCCGAATTTATTAGTTCTCCAAAACTCTGACAACCCAGGGTTCAGACCAGGAAGCAGGGTCGTAGTTTAACACTCCTCTCTGCAGCTTCTGTACTGCTACCCACCCATTACCCTATTAAGACAGTGTCTTGCCCACGGCCAAATTTGAATAGATTAAAAAAAATCTAAAAGGAGGAAATCAGGAAAATCTCATAAAAATAAAGTCAGACTAAAAAGAAAAATAAAACAATTAAATGTGGCCTACTGAACATAAGATCTCTCTCTTCAAAGACATTGCTAGTTAGTGACCTGATTTCTGATAATCAGATTGATTTATACATAAAAACTTGGATGACCTTAAATTTTCTGCTTCTAATTTCAGACAAAACAGAAGTTGTCTTCTTTGGACCGGAGTCTTTAAAAGAGAAACTGCTTAGTCAATCACTTAACCTGGATGGCATTAAATTGACCTCTGGTAATAAAGTAAAAAACCTTGGTGTTATTTTTGACCAGGACATGTCATTTAAATCCCACATTAAACAGGTTTCTAGGATTTCCTTTTTTCATCTCCGGAACATTGCCAAAATTAGAAATATCCTGTCCAGAAGTGACGCTGAAAAAATAGTCCATGCATTTGTTACTTCAAGGCTGGACTATTGTAATTCTTTACTATCAGGATGTCCACAAAATGCAGTTAAAAGCCTTCAGCTGATTCAAAATGCTGCAGCAAGAGTTCTGATGAAAATTAAAAAGAGAGATCATATTTCCCCTACTTTAGCTTCCCTTCATTGGCTCCCTGTTAAATCCAGAATAGAATTTAAAATTCTCCTCCTCACATAGAAAGCCTTTAATGATTTAGCTCCATCATACATCAGAGATCTGATTGTTCCATATGTTCCTAACAGAGCACTTCGTTCTCAGACTGCAGGTTTACTGGTGGTTCCTAGAGTCTTTAGAAGTAGAATGGGAGGCAGATCCTTTAGTTATCAGGCTCCCCTCCTGTGGAACCAGCTCCCAGTTTTAGTCTGTGAGGCGGACACCCTGTCTACTTTTAAGGCTAGGCTTAAATCTTTCCTTCTTGATAAAGCTTATAGTTAGAGTGGCTTAGGTTATCCTGAGCTATCTTCCTTATTTTTACCTCCGTCTTCTTTCCTCCCTGTTGGATGGAGTAAGGGGGAGTCAGGATTAGCCTAAACCGGCTCAGTTATGGTTGAGGTGCAAACCCACCCTCCATTTCTGCTACCTGTATGACCCCCTCTCTTTTCCAATAGTTATAATCAATCTGAAAGAGAGAGGTATCCCAATCGTTGTGGTTTTTAGTATAACAATGGCCATCAGTGGGCTCTAGATGGATAAACTGTCTACTTTTAAGGCTGGGCTTAAAACTTTCCTTTTTGATAAAGCTTATAGTTAGAATGGCTTAAGTTATCCTGAGCTATCTCTGTAGTTATGCTGCTATAGGCTTAGTCTGCTGGAGGACATAATGACCACTCTTACCCCTCGATGCAATCTGTTGGGTTTCCTTAGATAGAAAAACTTTTTATCCAATTTGAATAAATAACTGAATCTGACAGCACTTTTCAATGGTTAGGACTAATTGGAATGTATGTACCTGAGTTTTGTGAAGTGCCTTGAGACGACATGTGTTGTGAATTGGCGCTATATAAATAAACTGAATTGAATTGAATTATTTTGCCTAACAGAAACCTGGCTGCAGCAAGAGGATTATGTTACTATAAATGAGTCAACTCCTACTAATTATTTAAATTTTCACATTCCTCGAAATACTGGGCGAGGAGGAGGAGTAGCAACCATCTTTCAGTCCGATTTATTGATTAGTCCAGACCAATCAATAGCTACAACTCTTTTGAATATTTAATCCTTAGTTTTTCCTCATTCAAATTGCAAAGCACTGAAACCACTTCTGTTTGTTGTTTTGTACCGTCCACCAGGCCCTTACTCTCAATTTTTAGATCAGTTTTCAGACCTTTTATCTGATTTAGTGTTAAATACAGATAAAGTTATTATAGTGGGGGATTTTAACATTCATGTTGACACTGAAAGCGATAGCCTAAATATAGCCTTTAATGCTATCTTAGACTCAGTTGGCTTTGCTCAAAACATTAACAAACCTACCCACCTTTGTCTTCATTCTCTGGACCTTGTGCTGACATATGGCATTGAATGTAAAGACATAACAATATTTTCTCATAACCCTGTCCTGTCTGACCATTTCTTAATAACCTTTGAGTTTAATTTAACCGAGTACTCCACACCTGAAAGAAAATGTCATTATAGTAGATCATTATCAGACGATGCTCTAACAACCTTTAAAGAATCTGTTCCACTTTTAATCTCCTCATTATCACGGAAAAGCACAGTGGAGGGCAATAATTCTGTTTCTGCCCCTTCACAAATTGATTATCTTGTTCATAGTGTTACTTCATCATTGCGTGGTGCATTAGACAATGCAGCCCCCTTGAAAAAGAAGGCAATTATTCATAGGAGGAAGGCTCCTTGGTTTAATTTAGATCTGTGTACTTTAAAGCACAATGTTTGAAAATTGGAGAGAAAATGGTGCTCTACACAACTAGAGGATTCCTACTTAATCTGAAAAAAAAAGCCTACTGTTGTATAAAAAGACACTTCGCCAAGCCAGAACAGCTTATTTCTCATCATTAATAGAAGAGAACAAGAATAATCCTAGGTTTCTCTTTAGTACAGTTGCTAAACTTACACAGAGTCATAGCTCTGTTGAGCCATCCATTCCCTTAGCTCTTAGCAGTCATGACTTTATGGGATTCTTCTTAAATAAAATTGATTCAATTAAAAATAAAATCTTTGACATACTCCCGAAGATGATTACTTCATCCTCAGCAAGTGAGACAACATTGGAAATAACTGTAGAACCTGATCTGTGTTTGGACTGTTTTGATCCTGTGGAGCTTCCTGAGTTTTCAGAAATATTAGCTTCATCTAAACCTTCAACTTGTATGTTAGACCCAATCCCAACCAAATTATTTAAGGAAGTGTTCCCTCTGATTACCATCCCCATTTTAGATACGATTAATCTATCCTTAGTAAATGGATATGTACCACAGGCTTTTAAGGTAGCTGTAATTAAACCTTTACTTAAGAAACCTTCGCTTGATCGAAATGACATGAAAAATTACAGACCTATATCCAATCTTCTATTCTTATCTAAAATTCTTGAGAAAATAGTTGCTAATCAAATCTGTGAGCATTTCCACAGCAGTGACCTGTTTGAAGTGTTTCAGTCAGGCTTCCGAGCTCATCATAGCAGTGCTATGATGAGCTCTGCTGAAAATCACTAATGATATTCTTATGGCCTCAGATAATGGACTTGTGTCTGTGATGGTTCTGTTAGATCTCAGTGCAGCATTTGATACAGTCGACCATAATATTCTCTTATCTCTTATCCTTTTTGATAAAGCTTATAGTTAGAGTGGCTTAGGTTATCCTGAGCTATCTCTGTAGTTATTCTGCTATAGGCTTAGGCTGCTGCAGGACATAATCACCACTTTCACCCTCTTCGCTACTTTTCTCACACTACTCTTCAATTTTGTATTATTTGCTGTTATTTCAGCTTTTAACTTTGTTCTCTCTCTTTTCTCTTCCTAGAAGCTACACCTGGCCTGACTGTGTCTACCTGTGACACCTTTCTGGAGAGGGGCATCGTCCGAGCTTCTGCTGGCAACAACTTAATGCTCACCGTCTACCGATGATCCACATGGCCCTGTCTTTCAGTGTTTAACCCTTTCTCTCTCCTAGACATAGCTACTGACTGAGCTTTTATTGTAACTAACTCTATGTGCTCTCTTTCAGACTCTAAACTTGAAAACTGGCTCAGAGTTTATCTGTTCTTTCTTTCTAGGTGAAACGACTAAAGGAGCTACATCCATTAACATTTACTTTTCCTTCCCATAGAAAGTACTCCTGGATCAGTGCTTCTTTGTTCTCTTTGTGTCTCTGCTCTGTTCTCTCTCACCCCCAGTCGGTCGTGGCAGATGGCCGCTCACACTGAGCCTGGTTCTGCTGGAGGTTTCTTCCTGTTAAAAGGGAGTTTTTCCTCTCCACTGTTGCTACATGCATGCTCAGTATGAGGGATTGCTGCAAAGTCAACGCCAGTGACTGTCCACTGTCTCTACATGCTCATCCGGGAGGAGTGAATGCTGCAAGTCACTGACTGGATGCAATCTGCTGGGTTTCCTTAGATAGAAAACTTTTTATCCAATTTGAATAAATAACAGAATCTGACTGCACTGTTCAATGATTAAGATTAATTGGAATGTACAGGGGTTGGACAATGAAACTGAAACACCTGGTTTTAGACCACAATAATTTATTAGTATGGTGTAGGGCCTCCTTTTGCGGCCAATACAGCGTCAATTCGTCTTGGGAATGACATATACAAGTCCTGCACAGTGGTCAGAGGGATTTTAAGCCATTCTTCTTGCAGGATAGTGGCCAGGTCACTACGTGATACTGGTGGAGGAAAACGTTTCCTGACTCACTCCTCCAAAACACCCCAAAGTGGCTCAATAATATTTAGATCTGGTGACTGTGCAGGCCATGGGAGATGTACAACTTCACTTTCATGTTCATCAAACCAATCTTTCACCCATCTTGCTGTGTTTATTGGTGCATTGTCATCCTGATACACGGCACCGCCTTCAGGATACAATGTATGAACCATTGGATGCACATGGTCCTCAAGAATGGTTCGGTAGTCCTTGGCAGTGACACCCCCATCTAGCATAAGTATTGGGCCAAGGGAATGCCATGATATGGCAGCCCAAACCATCACTGATCCACTCCCATGCTTCACTCTGGGCATACAACAGTCTGGGTGGTACGCTTCTTTGGGGCTTCTCCACACCGTAACTCTCCCAGATGTGGGGAAAACAGTAAAGGTGGACTCTTTAGAGAACAATACATGTTTCATATTGTCCACAGCCCAAGATTTGCGCTCCTTGCACCATTGAAACCGACGTTTGGCATTGGCATGAGTGACCAAAGGATTGGCTATAGCAGCCCGGCCGTGTATATTGACCCTGTGGAGCTCCCGACGGACAGTTCTGGTGGAAACAGGAGAGTTGAGGTGCACATTTAATTCTGCCGTGATTTGGGCAGCGTGGTTTTATGTTTTTTTGGATACAATCCGGGTTAGCACCCGAACATCCCTTTCAGACAGCTTCCTCTTGCGTCCACAGTTAATCCTGTTGGACGTGGTTCGTCCTTCTTGGTGGTATGCTGACATTACTCTGGATACCGTGGCTCTTGATACATCACAAAGACTTGCTGTCTTGGTCACAGATGCGCCAGCAAGACGTGCACCAACAATTTGCCCTCTTTTGAACTCTGGTGTGTCACCCGTAATGTTGTGTGCATTTCAATATTTTGAGCAAAACTGTGCTCTTACCCTGCCACTTGAACCTTCACACTCTGCTCTTACTGGTCCAATGTGCAATCAATGAAGACTGGCTACCAGGCTGGTCCAATTTAGCCATGAAACCTCCCACACTAAAATGACAGGTGTTTCTGTTTCATTGTCCAACCCCTGTATGTACCTGACTTTTGTGAAGTGCCTTGAGATGACATGTGTTGTGAATTGGCGCTATATAAATAAACTGAATTGAATCGAATTGAATTGAAGACAGTCGTTGAGACTCTCCACAAGGAGGGTGAGCCACAAAAAGTATGCAGCTAAAGAAGCTGGTTCTTCACAGAGTGCTGTATCTAAGCATATTCATAGAGAGTTGAATGGTAGGAACTGGACTGTTGTTCAACGGTCCAACGTCATCTTTTCAGATGAAAGTAAAGTTTATATTTCATTTGAAAATCAAGTTTCCAGAGTGTGGAGGAAGAGTGGGGAGGAACAGAATCCTTGTTGTTCTAAGTACAGCGTGACGTTTCCACAGACAGTGATCATTTGGTGTGCCATGTCATCTGCTGGTCAATGCAGCTCTCTATCAGGACATTTTGGAGCAATTCATGCTTTCTTCTGCTGACAAGCTTGGAGATGCTGATTTCAATTTCCAACATTACTTGGACCTGCCCACACTGCCAAAGGTACCAAAAGCTGGTTCAGTAACCATGGTGTTACTGTGCTTGATTGGCCTGACCTGAACCCCACAGAGATTCTATGGAGTATTGTCAAGAGGAAGATGACATACATCATACCCAACAATACAGATCAGCTGAAGGCCACTATCAAAGCCACCCGGGCTTCCACTATACCTCAACAGAACCACAGGTTGATCGCCTCCAGGCCACGTCGCATTTATGCAATAATTCATGCAAAAGAATCCCCCAACTGAGCATTGAGTACATAGAATGAACATGCTTTCAGAAGCCTGACATTTCTGTGTAAAATATAATTTCCATTGATCTTATGATATATTCTAAGTTTCTGAGACACTGAATTGTAGGTTCTTATTATCTGAAAGCCATAATCATCAAAACAACAAGAAATAAAGGCTTGAAATGTTTCACTCTATGTGTAATGAATCTATATATATCATTTGAGCTTCATTTTCTCACTCCTCAGCCTCCCTGGTAAGGCCTACGCCAGGGTGTTGGAGAGGAGAGTCCGGCCCTTGGCTTCAGGAGGAGCAGTGTGGTTTTCGTCCCGGCCGTGGAACACTGGATCAGCTCTATACCCTCTACAGGGTACTCGAGGGCTCATGGGAGTTTGCCCAACGGTTCACATGTGTTTTGTGGACCTGGAGAAGGCATTCGACTGTGTCCCTCGTGATGCCTTGTGGGGGGTGCCACAGGAGTATGGAATCGGGGGCCCTTTATTAGGGGCCATCCAGTCCCTGTACGAGCGGAGCAGGAGTTTGGTCCGCATTGCCGGCACTAAGTCGGACCTGTTCCCGGTGCATGTTGGACTCCGGCAGGGCTGCCCTTTGTCACCGGTCCTGTTCATAACTTTTATGGACAGGATTTCTAGACGCAGCCAAGGGCCGGAGGGGGTCTGGTTTGGGGACCAGTGGATTTCGTCTCTTCTTTTTGCAGATGACGTGGTCCTGCTGGCCCCCTCTAGCCAAGACCTACAGCATGCGCTGGGGCGGTTCGCAGCCGAGTGTGAAGCGTGTGGGATGAAGATCAGCTCCTCCAAGTCAGAGGCCATGGTACTCAACCGGAAAAGGGTGGCTTGTCCTCTTCAGGTTGGAGGGGAGTTCCTGCCTCAAGTGGAGGAGTTCAAGTATCTCGGGGTCTTGTTCACGAGTGAGGGAAGAATGGAGCGGGAGATCGACAGACGGATTGGTGCGGCTGCCGCAGTAATGGGTCCGTCGTGGTGAAGAGAGAGCTGAGCCGAAAAGCGAAGCTCTCGATTTACCGGTCGGTCTACGTTCCTACCCTCACCTATGGCCATGAACTTTGGGTCATGACCAAAAGAACGAGATCCCGGATACAAGCGGCTGAAATGAGCTTCCTCCGTAGGGTGGCCGGGCACTCCCTTAGAGATAGGGTGAGGAGCTCGGCCATTCGGGAGGGGCTCGGAGTAGAGCCGCTGCTCCTCCACATCGAGAGGAGCCAGTTAAGGTGGCTCGGGCATCTATACCGGATGCCTCCTGGACGCCTTCCTCGGGAGGTGTTCTAGGCACGTCCCACCGGGAGGAGGCCCAGGGGACGGCCCAGGACACGCTGGAGGGACTATGTCTCTCGGCTGGCCTGGGAACGCCTTGGGCTCCCCCCGGAGGAGCTGGAGGAGGTGTCTGGGGAGAGGGACGTCTGGGTGTCTCTGCTGAGTCTGCTGCCCCCGCGACCCGGTTCCGGATAAGCGGAAGACGACGAGTACAACGAGTACGAGCTTCATTTTCTGTAATAGGTGACAAAAATTTTTCACAATATTCCATTTTTAAGATGTACCTGTAAGTCACATCGTATTGTTTTTCTGTGATGTTGCTCAAACCCATTGGTTTAATGTTTTTCTTTTTTATACACTTCACAAAACAGCTTTTCTGTTGTCAGAATGAAATTATTATTATTATTATTTTTAGTGAGTATTACTGTTTGAAATTTCCTCCACATTGGCCAAACCTGCTTTGAATTCGGAGAGATTTTGTTGTGGCCCGTCCTTCAGTGTCTGAATGTTTGTTACGTTGCTTTCACTGCTTTCACAGAGAGCAGTGAAAGCAAAGCGGAGATCATTTAACCACCAAGTGGTAAATGCTGCATTATAGACCGGACTATAACTGCTGTAGGGAGGGTTTTTTGAAGATGCATTTGTCACTGTCTCCAGTTACCATTGGCTGCCTATAGGCTAAGTAAGTCTGTGCAGTCTTAAAAATGTTTGTCTGTTTAACTTATTAACAGGACTTTTAGGTCTGTTGCTGAGAGTCTGCTCATAAGCAACAGGATAGCAAAAATTATCACAGGCAGCCTTTTTCCTGTCTTCCTTATAGCCAAAAGGTACAATAATGACAACATTTACAAGATGCTTTTGTCCTCACAACATACAGAAAGATAACTACTCAAGTAGTGCCAGAACTAATGTTCTACCTAAATGCTCTGTTGTTTGCAGGAGCTATGCTTTTACACAAAAAATTGTGATGACATGGTCAGTGTAAATTTAATGTTTGAAAATAAACTGTATATCTTTGCCATATTGGCCAGCGATAGTTTAAATGAACCTGAATTTTTGCACAAATATTTGGTTCTCTGAACTGCAAACGCTCTATGTAAAAGAGCAAAGAACAGTAATGGAAATGGGAAATGGTCAGTGGATCTAAGAAGGTGGTTCGAATTATAGAAGCGAAAAGGACCTATTGTATTGTTAAAATATGTATGAAATAATATTTGTATGATTTCCAGGACAGCCCCACCACCCTGCAGAAATAGATCCTTATCATTGCCTCAGACCCCCACAGACCACCACTGTGAATATGTTTTAAAGGAATTTACTTCATCTAATTGATTCCTGCTATTGCGTTAATTAGGTTCAAAAGTTTCGTTCACATTGTTCAACAGGTGTTCGTGCACACTATCGTTGCATTTGCAAGCACATATGCACCTGTCCGCATTCTGCTTTAAATTGGTCACCAAAGTTCTGCACAGCACTGTATCCCTTTTTAAAGCTTTTTCTGCTTTTTATCTTTTCCCTTTGCTCAAATTCACTAAAATACTGCATTCCCACATGAATGCGCTGCACTGCGCAGTGTGATTTATGGTCTGTCAGTTTGTATGTGGAGCAGAGTGAAAGGGAACAGCAGGATAAAGTTAAAGTGTTGTAAGCTGCTGAGTCATGACGCTTGATTGCAAACTCCTTGTGCTGGTGATGCAACGCCTCCTGGAAACTGAGCTACAAAGACTCAAACGCTGCTGATATGAGCTTACCGTATGTTTCCACATTTGCTGTGGTGGATTTGGGGTTTGGGAGGGTCTCATGTTTGACCACACAGATCACACTCTCTTCGTCCTGAAGATGGGTGGGGAAGCGGAGGATGCTGATCAGCGTGGAGGTGCCGTTTGAGTGAAGGGTTTTACTCTCATTCACAGTGAAGGGGAAATCTGAAGGAGGACGATCACCGACCAGCCAGCTGATCTGAGGCGTTGGCCTGCCTCCAACAGCAGAGCATGACACCAACTGGTAGTGAGTGTCATTTATGGTCTCTGAATTCACTTCTATCTGTATATCAGGTTTAGCTGGGGATGTTTAACGGTGACATCAGTACATTGTTAGAGCAGGTTTTAACTTTAAAAAAGTACTTCTTAAAGTTTGTCTCATTAGGGATTTCTTTTGAGCAGAGATCCACTTACCAATAACAGTAACGAACACGTTGCCAAATGGATTCTCCTCCTCTTCCTGAAACTCACAAATGTACTCTCCTTCTGCTTCAACACTGGATACCTTCATCCTAACTGTGAGGTTGGTGGGAGAGTCTGGTTTTGAGAAGTCACCTCGGCTAAATAATTCCCCATTTGAAAATCCGGCCAGTCGCTTGAATTTACTAGAGCTGATCCTGCGTTTCCACTCAGCCTTGTTGATCTGAGCCGAACCCTGATATTCGCAGCTCAGGTACACATCCTCCTCCAGGACTCCAGTGACGTTGTGAGCAATCACAGGAATCGGTTCTTCACCTGAACCTGAGACACAGAATAACAACACACTCAGTCATAATGAGAGATCAGAAGTTCACCTGAGCAGTACTGAAATTATGAACACACCCAGCAAAGCAGAGCTGCCTTGATATTGAAGCTAGATATTCACTGCACCCCATGAATGACCTTTCATATGACTTTTCTGATTTTTCAGCAGTAATGAAACTGTGATAGATGACTCAAACTGTCTGTATTAATGGGGTTTTGTTGTTTTATCATGATTACAGTTTTCAAATTGCCTGTCAAAAGAAACAACAGAAGGGCAACATGCAAAATGCAGACATGTTCATATGTACAAAGAAATATTTTCCACATACATTGTGTTACTAATGTTAGTAATTGTTGAATATTCTGGAAAATTAAAATTTAAAGGAAAATATGCAGCTTTTTTTACTGACCTTTTTTAATTTTGAGATTAAGTGACATCTAGTGGCAAAGTTGTAAACTGCAAAAAAATAAATTTTTAAAACATAGGAGGAAAAGTGGATAAATGGACATTTCATCTGGGATACTGCAGTGAAATAGCCATCCAACATGGACAAAGAGGCAAATTATCTACATTAAGATTAGATATCATACATTACTTGACGGTATATCAGAACTTCTTATTTACCTGTAATTCCTGTTCAGGGTTTTACCAAGTAATAAAACTCAATATAAAAAATAATAACATTTTTGTTCCACCCTTCACCTCTGGTGGCATTGGTTGATGTTTTTCCCAGCCTCGCTCCCTGATTTTATAACATAATCAGATGCCTATAACAACATGAATGAATCCATCTGGTTGTCCAAGCAGTGCTGGCAGCTAGCATGCTTCCATCTAGGCAACAAAGCTGTAGGTCTGCTGTAAAAGCTACATCCTGATGCTGTGGTGAATGTCTGATTTGAAACCCGATTTAGTGGTAAAACCTGTTGGACTACTACCACCTATTGACCAGGGCAACAGTTGGTTACCATGGGGACTGAACACAGAGTGGTGAGCAGACATTACAACTGACTAGGGAGTCAAGCTCATCTCTTAAGGGCAAAACATAGTTGAGAGTACTTGTCTCCGCGGACTTACGTACGTTCGTTGGACATGTCAAACCTACTTGTTTACGACCGCGTAGACAGCGTGTAGAGCAGTTTACGCCGAGCGTAAACTGCTCGACGGGAAAACATCTCCAGTCAAACTGTTTTATATGAGACACACTGCTCCGAGCAGCCGGTTGCAAATACGCGCAGCGTCACGGCCGCTCTGCTTTGCACAGACAAGGCTAGTCCTCTTCTTCATCCCTAGTCTGGTTTAATGGTCTTTACATATACACTTATTTGTTTATTTAGAGGTCCCCAAACATTACCTTCAAATTTTTACCAAAGTTTTTGGTATGGGCTTTTAAAATTACCTGTGCATGTGACTGGAAAGTAAAAATTAAATAAAGAAATTTTTGTTTTTCTGTTTACAAACACAGAAACCAAGACATTATTTCCCCTGCAAACCAGTGATGTGTGAAATGTAATTATCCTAACAGACATGCAACCAATGTATGAAGATGATCAAAGTACCATAAAGATCCACACTAAATTGGTTGGCAGTTCTTTCTCTAGCTGGCTGCGAGTCTGCAGAAGTTCAAGTTGGATCTGTCAACACTCAAGAGGCTGAGGACAATAAATTGACTTTGTTGCACTCAGCGTTTGATGAATGCCTCCTAGTTTTCATAGTGTGTATTTAACTGAGGAGTCCATTAAGTTAATGAAAACAATTCAAAATTTCTGTTGGGTCTGTTTCCAGACAACAGAAAAAGTTTCCTCCACATGGTACACAAATCATCCACAGTTTGGGGGATGTTTCAGAGGATACTGACAATAATAGACACTGACAGGCATTAGCACTTACAGGCCTTCCTGCAGTGAACACTCAGTCCACTTCTCTGTGCTTCCTCTGCTGACTTCATCAAGGTGCTCTTAACGATACCATTTGTTTGATCCATCAGTTGAAGCCAAGAGCTTCTTCTCAGTTTTATATACACGATGAGTACATTGATGACAGCTTGGTGCTGCACTGTATCATGGTAAGCCCAAAGAATGCATCTAGCTCTGTTACACCTGAAATGCAGCTGTGCTCCCTGCATATCACAGCAAATGGAAACAATGTGGAGGGCTTCCAAAGCCTTTAAGAGGAGAAAAATAAATAAATCTACTCCATCACTTCAGTAACGCCTTCTGGGTCCATTTGCCCTTGCAGGTTATTACCAAAATAAATGTCAGCCAAGAATGGAAAAGCTGCACCTTGAGGACACAAACAAGGTAATAACTGAGAAAAAAAAAACATGGATTCATTTAGTGCATCATATTTCCTAAAGCCCAGGGGCTTTTTTTTCTCACCAATTCAACAGCAACAATTTACCAGTGACACACAGCAAGTCTTCTTCCTGCAGGCTTTGGATGTGGTAAACAAATAAGTCTTTCAATGTAAGAATACAGAGCTTTTTCTCTCATTTAAACGTTCATCTCAGACTGAAACTCTGTGACGTTGAATAGACAAAGACTACATATACTAGGGTCTCGGAATAAGTGGAGGTTATAGAGGGTTTTCCCCTTATGCTGAGAAAAACACATTCTCAAACTCTCATTAATTAGTTTTAATAGGCTGTAAAGACATTACTGGGGGTTTTAGGTGAAACAGCTGATCAATAACAATAAACTCACTGGCAGATTGACAATGCAGCATACCATCAGAAAAAAATGCAGAAATAGTTCCATACACAGTTAATCATTTGATTTTATAGGTTGTGTGCATTTATAATTTAACTGATCATTTAGGAAAACTGAAGCAGCCCCAGTGACTATAAATGCCACAGGTTAAATAAGACTTTAAGGTCCAGTAAAATAAGCCCATTAACAGCTGACAGACTCAGAGGGGCTGTAACTCTGCAGACTTACCCTGAATTTCCAAGGAATGTGGAACAATTTGGATAAGACCCAAAATCCAAAAGCCATGAGGATTTTCCCCCGATGGTGGGCTTTTGAAAACAGAGTTGGACCCCCCCAACCCGTTGTGAGGCCAGGGGTTTTAAGTGTGTGTGTGTGTGCTTTCTGTGGTTTATGGTTATAGGTGCACACCCTTTACAGCTGATACTGACGTGTGCATGTTTGTTGCCACTTGTACACCTACATTTTGTATTTGCACTCATATATACACATATACACAAACAGCTGTGTGTGAAACTACTTCTCCTTTTTGATTTCACTTGTAAAACGATACATAAGCAAAGCTTTGCATGTCGCATAATTTTTCACTTCTCAGATGCCCAGTCTGTTTTTCAGCACGTCTTCTTACAGGATGTGTCAGCTCAGTTACTCAGCCGCCTCAGCTAGCAGGGCGCCTTGGGAAGGGGGTAAACCCATGTATTGTTCAAACCATCCTGTCCCTGTTGGGGCACCTCAGAGATTCAATTCAATTCAGTTTATTTATATAATGCCAATTCACAACACATGTCGCCTCAAGGCACTTCACAAAAGTCAGGTACATACATTCCAATTAATCCTAACCATTGAACAGTGCAGTCAGATTCAGTTATTTATTCAAATTGGATAAAAAGTTTTTCTATCTAAGGAAACCCAACCAGTCTGATGGCCAGCCTGGCAACAAAGACGCTGTGCTTCTGCTTATGTCCCATATGTTGGGAATTCACTGACACCTGGTCATTGTTTTATAACATAATGTTTCTCTAATTCACTCTGATACTGCGTCTCTTTCAGACAGATTATTTGCACAAGTTATCATTGCTTAACAGAGTTCAAACAATATGGATGAGTAAGGCATTTTTCGCAGTTTTAGACTGTGCCATCTCTTCAACTTTAGTGTTGAGTCATTGAAACCACAGTGGGCTGACAGCCAATGAAATGACCCAATTAAAAATGTTGCCATCACATTTTTAAATGTGTGGTTTGTAACGGCTTTTTGAATGATCTCTTCAGAAACCAGGAGGCATAGTGAGAGCTGCTGCAGCATGTGAAACTGGGTATTACAGAAAGGAAATACCATGGCTTACACACTTGCAGCACACACATCCACAACTAGATGAGTTTCCTTTACTCCAGAGGACATTAGATTACAATGTTTTAAACTAACATCAAAATAAAGATGCTGCTTAAATTTACGAGTTGATTGTAACTTAGTTTGATCTGTCACAAATAAGCTGCTTTACAACTGATTTTATCATTTTTTTCAAAGAATGTTACCGAACAAACAACCTCATGAAAACCAAGAAACACACTAGACAGCTCAGGGATAAGTTTGGGAGAAAATTTTTTGGGGAATTTGTTAGCAAAGGGGTTTTAAGATACCAAATAGGTCGGCTAAGCTGTTTTTTTTAAAAGGGGAGTAACAGTCAATGGTTTTGGATCAAAAAGCATGATAGCAATTAGGGGACAGAAAACGCCAGACAGACGACAGACAGACAGGGGCAGAAGATAGATAGATAATAGATAGATAGAGGGGGTAGATTAGATAAGATAGATAGAATTAGATAGATAGATAGATAGATAGATAGATATAAAAAATTTTAAAAAAAAGATAGATAGATATGGATAGATAGATAGTTTTTTATAGATAAGATAGATGTTTTTTAAGGGATAGATAGATAGAGGTATGATAGATTAGATAGATAGGGGTTTATGGGACTGATAGATAGATGGTAGATAGATAGATAGATAGAGTGAATTTTGTAGATTTTTTGGGGGAAAACCCCAGGCCTTCTCCGGAAGTACAGACAGCTCTGCCCTTTTCTGTGTAAGATTTCCATATTTGCTGTCTAGTCCAGCTGCAGTCCCAGATATTTGTATGTTTTTGACCACCTCCACATCAACCAATTAAAAGCTGATGATCAGTTGTCCTCCATCCAATGTGACTGAGTATCAATTATTTTCCAAAGATGAGCAGCTTTCTGTCCCTAGAAGTGCGATGCCGGTAGAGACAGACCTCAAAGGACTTGCAGCTTCAATTGCAGGTAAACATAGTTCTACAAAATATTGACTCCGGGGAGATGAAGACAAATACAACCACACTTTTTATATCTTTATTTGTAATAAGTATTTAAAAATAGGGATCATCTCCTTCATGTTGCAATTATGTGCCACTTTGCGGCACTTAACATTCCAATAAATAGTTTGTCATTCATTGCTATGATTTGACAAATACTGAAAAGTTCAAGGAGTATAAATACACGTAAGACATATCAGGCATTTTCCAAGCAACATTAAAGTTCTTATTACTTCCGTTTTTGTATTCTGATTTATTTCTGACTCTTAAGGAGTGAATCTCCAGAAGGTAGATCTCAGAGGAAAATTACATGCCACATTGTATTTTGAGGGCAAGCTCTTGACACGTACTCGTGTGTCTCTTCGAATCACGCGGACCTGGACATGCAGTTAATATTTCCTGGTAATCAAATTACCTGATGTAGTCATTCCCAGTAGGTGGGTGGAGGTGGCTGGAAATTTGGAAGAGTCTGGAAACCTTCAGTCTTTTCCGGGTGTATCATTAGCAGACTCTGAGATTCGTTTTACATGACAATGAAGTGTTAACATTTCCCTGACAAAGTATTTACAATTTTCACAGATGTATAACAGGCTTTCCTTTTGCAATGTCTTTTTATCATTTCCTTTGTAGATGCACATCTGGAAAAGTCAGCTGAAAAACGGGCTGGTGATCAGCCAATAATAACTTATGTACAGTAAAGAAGCCAGCAGAGATTCCTTTCAGGGCCTGCAGTTTAACCCTGACTTTTTTTCAACCTTGTCATTCTGCAGAGGAGGAAATTATCCAATCATCAGCAGCATCTCTGCCAGCTGTTGTTCATTTAGAGCAGAGCTATCACCAAAGGCTCTACTTCTCCCTCACACACACACTTCAAATGAAGAAACACTGCTGAAGAGATACTACTCTGCCTCTAAACCTGATTGATTTGACACCCTCAATCCAAGTCACATACCAGTACTGGCCTGTGACTCTGCTGGTATCTGTGCACCAAACAAAAGAAACAGAAATCCAAATATAAGCGCAGTCTGCATGCCATGTTCTGCAGAGAGTATGAACGAAATGCAGACTAGCAGATGGATTCTGGTTTCCAGTTACAGGTCAGCAACACTAAACAATCAAGTTGGGATTTGTGTACAAGTTGTGATGTGAGATTAGTTACTGAAAACCCAAACTGACATTTATACTGAGATAACACCTTTATCGTGGTATTTTAAATAGGTTCAGGCAACCAAAAAGACTAAACAGAAATCCTAAAGGCTTAGTTAGGCTACATTCCCACTGCAGGTCTTAATACTCCAATACGATTTTTTACAGGAATCAGAGACACAGAGACAGAGACAGAGCCAGCAATGGTGGGGCAGGGATGTTAACAACTTTACAGAGAACGAGTTTATTCAGAACTTTATCATGTCGAAGGCAACATTTTATCATATATGTCAGCACCTCTCCTCTCAACTCCACAGGCTGAAGACTTGATGCAGCAGGGGCAGATCATCACATGCTCAGTAACCTCGATAGCATTTAAAAGTCCTCTGTTTGAACGGTTGTATACAAATTTTACAATACAAACTACGTCCCACATCCAGACGGTTCCAATGAGCCTTTCACTTAGGCTTGAATCAAGTTTTATCTCTGTTTATTAACAAGCTCTAACGTCTTGCTGTCTCTCCACTGTGTAGTACTACTCTAGCCCCCCATCTGTTTTGCTTACTGCTACCGTTTCCTGCTGGGCGGGGCAAAATTGTGACGAATGCGACAGAAAGTGACGCCAAAGCCACATCTATGCGCCTTGGTCATTCCCACTGGAGTCACATTCCAAAAAATCAGATACGAGTTGGATTCAGGACCACATATGAATGTGGCTCAAATGTGACTTGAAAAAGTCAGATATGGGCCAGATATGGACCAGATATGGAGTTTAACAAAAATTCAGAATGAAAGACTCACCCTCGCCGTCCAATGACTTCCCTGTGCGTCTCCCGGCCTTCCAATCAGCATCCTGTCCGCCTGATTCATCATCCAATCGCCTTCCGACGCCTTGTTTTTAAAGGACCTTCGGCCATGTTCCTCCTTGCTTGTCAGCTGAGCTCTTCCCTCCTCCACCCCACCTCCACCATCTTCCTTCCGAACTACTCCTGGCTTCCTCGCTCCCTGGCCGCCAATCCACCACCAGTGTCGGATCAGGGGGAAGACATCTCTAAATATAAGCTTTACAATGTTCATTCTAGCTCATATCATTCTCAACATTCATGTCTTCCTCCCAGGTCCGAGCGCCAAAGATATAATTATGTAATTTCACATCATTAAAACTTTTCTAATTGCCAACCCTCTCTTTGTGAGTCTTTTCAGATTGAAATGAGCGTTCACACTTGTTCTAAAAAGTCTGACCTGGTCACTTGACCCCCAAAAAAATCAGATTTGGGTCACATTTGCATGCAGTGTGAATGGGGCCACAGTCACGCATTTGGGTGTCACACAGAACTCTGAGGTTGTGCGAGCCTGGAGCTGTAGGCGTTTATACTTGACGCTGATGCTGTGGTATTCCCCCGAAAACACAGTGGACAGTATCCTAGATAACCAGTGGAAATGTAATAAAAGAAGAAGAAGCGCTTCACATAACACTGAAAATAGCTGTGTGCACTATCGAAAAAAATTTCTTATCAAAGTGATGATTCTTGCAGAGTTTCAGATTCATTTGAGTAAAACAATGAAGAGAAAACTGTGATTGGACCTCTTTTTAAAGGATCTAAAACTGCACCTAGATACAATTTTGGATTCTTAACAAAAATAAGCTATAAACACTTTAGGGGAGAGTAGGATGATTTGTGCCAGTGTTGTGGCACCCCCTGTTTCTAGGTAACCATAGAAAAAATTGGTCATGTGCGAACACATTTTTTGAAGACTTCGCCATTTCACTCATCCTGCAAAGAGAGTCTCATTGCATGATAGACCAGCACATTTAAGTTCAAAAACTCTTTTTGTCTTCCAATGTAAAATTTCTATGATCGATGTTTTCTGATTGCTGTGTCTGAACAGTTATTGACTAGTTTGTTTTTGTGCTTTGTTAAGCTACACTATGAGTCTATACAGCGTGCACAATGTTAGCTCTAAACTGCTGGATAATGCATTTTTTTTCAAAAGTGGGGTTTAGGTGATTTGTGCCTAAGGGCTTGGGTTACGTTGTGCCAGTGGCACAATCCACCCCCACTTGTGAATATTTTAAACATATTATTTTATTGTAATTGTACACTGTATTCCTACATTTTCTAACTAAAACTATGTGATATTCCTAATGTTGGACCAAAAATAGAACAAGATGAAGACAGGCAGGGCTTCCACTCCTCTGGGGAACACTGACAGAGCAGTAAAAGAAGGAAGGGGAATTTCATTGATCCGGTGGCGAGGTAGATGAACATATGCAGGATGACATTAAAATGTTACGTGGAAAAGAAAAAGATAGATGGAAAAGAAATAAGGCCAGGATAGAAAAGAATCAAATCAAACTAAACAAATGAAGAAAATGGCTGTGTACAGTAGAAGAAAGTAACATTGCTATTCCACATGACATGACTATGATTCAGATGTTCAGAATGATGATGATGATGGTGACAAGGATCTGTCCCCAGGTGACCTGTGAACTTTGCAGGCAAAACCAAATCCTACAACTACGGTGGACTGGTTGAGAAGATTGATGGTGGGGACATCAGTGCAAAGTTACTTAGGAGAAATAGCAAGAGGTCTGTGGAAGGAAAGCCCATCTTCACTTTCAAAGAAATTGATCGAGTTATCCCTAGAAAAGAACACAAAAATGTGGTGGTACAGCCAGAGGGGAGTAACAATTGATATTCCCCTGTGAGCATCAGTAAGAGGGATGTTATGTAGTAGGCCAGATCTGTGAAGTTTATTTGGTCTTTATGAATTTAATTTTGTTCTGAAAATGTGTTAATGTGGGGTTAGGCCTTGTTTACGGAAACTGACCTTTCAGGTGCTCTTGTGGTGCAATAAGCTTGTAGAAAATAGGGTTTTGATGTAATATAACTTAAATAGACCTTAAATAAGTAATTTTGTACTGAACTTGTCTAACTTTTATATGGTATTACAGTTGCTGGGATAAAAGAATATACTATTTTATTTCAGTAATCAATGGCACAATTTACCCCAATGTATTCTCTCCAAAGGCACAACTTACCGCACAAGGGGGACAAGTTGTGCCACGAGACCACTTTTTATTAAGAAAGCTATATTTCCTTAATACAATATTTTAGATCCAGAGTGATTGTTCCCAGGGATGTACCGCATCCTAAAATATAAGTACATATTTTAGTTGGAAGAATTAGTGTCATGGCCTCGCATTAAAGCGACTTTAAGTAAAAACTGGCATAATTCACCCAACTCTCCCCTAAACACTGATAATGCATACGATCTAACGTTGTTTGTTTGCTTTTCTTTTCTGTTACTCTCTAACTTCTGTTCATGCAGAAGTGATTTATTTGTGTGTAAAATGTTTGCATCTTCAACTTCATTCATTCTGAATGAAAAGCGGCATGCGCAGTCTGTGCCAAGTTACAAAAATTTGGAGGTGGACGACAAGGCACTGCAACAGTGAGCAGGGCCCTCAAGTAGGGGCAGGGACGGCGTGATTGCGTCATTGTTGGTGAGTGCACCCTTTCGCCCTGTTTAATGCATCAAGCATAAACCTAGCTTCACTCTTTCTTTCTCAGTTAGTACTATTTACTCTGTAATGTACATTATTACATATCCATGTTGCGGTCTTCACATTTCACATACATTGACGTGACAAATGATTTTGTCACGCCTTACAGATTACTTTTATTAACATCATCAAACAAATACAATCACACAAATATACCCACAGTACATACAAATGCCATTTTTTGAACAATGATTTCACTTATTAGGAGAAAAGTTTTTTAAATTAAGCTGGCCCAGCATAAAAAAAACCTTATCAACCTTTTTGTTTAATCATGAATTAACCATGTTTAAAACCATATTTAAAATAAGTTAAGTTGAATTTCACTAGCCACACCAAGGTGCAAATACTGCCTTAGTTGTAGAATCAACAACCCACACAAACATAACCCAAAACATCCTGATAATCCTCAAGACAAAAGTGGATCCTGCTCACAATACCTGCAGTCAAACACAGTGGTGGTGGTAGTGTGATCGTCAGGGAGTGCTTTGATGCTGCGAGACCCGACAGACTTGCTGTAATTATTGAAACTGTGAGTTCTGCTTTCTAGCAGAAAATCATGAAGAAAAATTGCCTTATGTTCCAGCATACATGGGTTATGCAGCAGGACAATGATCAAAAACCCACCTGCTAGTCATCCTCTGAATATCTCAAAAACAAAATACATTTCTCAAAGTGTCTAAGTCAAAGTGGTAATTTTCTTCCAATTGAGATGCTGGGTCAACCCCTTAAGCGGCTATTAATGATTGAAAAGACAACAATATGGCTGAATTAAACAATTCAGCAAAGAAGAATAGGTCAAAATGTCCCCAACCTTATATAAAACAGTCATTGCCAATAGTCGCAAGTGCCCAGGGTGGAATAACCAGTTCTTAAATTTAGGGTGCATTTAGCAATTTTCCCTTAATAAATGAAGTCATCAAACTAACTTTTGTCTTTGTACAGGTTTTTGTCTGATTTTAAAATTTGTCTGATGACCAAAACATTTAAGTGTGAGAAAATAATACACAGACATAAGAAATTTTTGAGGGGAAAAACACTTTTTCCCAGCTCTGTATGTCTTGATTCAAATGCATATTAAACAGAAGAACTCCTACTTTAAGATATTCAAAAGTTGGTAGATGGTCTAAGTTTGTGTATTTCTCACAGCTGTTTGTCCTTTAGTTAGCTAAAACTTAATATTAGAAAAAGCACTGATTTTCACCCCAGTAACACTTGTGCAATAACACACCACTTCTTTAGAAGCAAAAACTAAAACTGCTACAGGAAAGCATCAAACTCATGATTTAGACTCAGTTTCAGTCTTCTGCAGCACAGGTCCCATCTGTTTCTCTGTAACCTGTTGTTTGTGAGGGACGGTTTTAACTGTTTGACAGATCGTTCTGCTGATACCACTTTCTGTGGAGGCAGGTACAGCCCTGTGCAGAGACCACAATCAGCTGCACAATAACAACCAACACCTTTAGTGCAGAGTGCATTGCCTGCAACAGTTTAGACATTAGCTCAATCAAGAATAAAGAGCACTCAGGAATTAGTCAACTTTTTTGTCTCATTTTTAGGGGCACATAATGGCCAGTGGTGCATTACCAACTCCTATAAAATGATATAGATGCCTTGATGTTGTCATAAATATTAATGACTTGTATTCCAACCTTTTAGAGCCATGGACAGTAAATGATTCTTTATAAATCATTATGTTCTATGAGCAAGTTTTATGTGTTTGAAGCGTAAGGTGACTCATTTTGAAATACTGGTTATACTTTCTTACAACTGACAGGATGTACCCAAAGGTCCTCATATACAAACTGACACTGATGTGGGTATGAGACAGAAATGTTCAAGCAACTCTGAGTTTGTAAGGAACCGAGATCATTCACACAATGAAAAGGTTTGCAATGAAGGAAACATCTTCTCTGAGTCATAACTTCTCTAACCAATCTCCTCTTCTTAATACTCCCAAGGGGTTCCTCAGGGGGTATCAAGGGGCCTGATCACTGAGTGCCTAATGGTTATTAAGGTGGTGGAAATTACTCAAACAACGATCCGGAAGTTCTGAGGAAGATGAGTCTAATGTTCAGTTCATGGGCCATTTATGTGTTTCAACAGTCAAGGCCAGACCGCTGAGTGCTTAATGGTTATTTAGTTGATGGAAATTACTTAAACACACTCAAGTGGAGTGAAGACGCATTTCTGGTCATTACTGTATTTGATGGAGTGAGAGACAGAAGGAGCGCTTATGATTAATGATTCTGCTTGAAGTGCATTTCAGGGAAGTATACCTCTGTGTTTTGATGCAAAAATACTAAGAAAATGTGTTGCCTATAGCCAGCTTTGGTGGCTCATTTTTTGGCAAAGGTTTAGTCCCATTCCAGGGGTGAAAGAGGGAAACTGCTGGCATTATATCAAGTGAGAATGTAAGTGAAATAGGCAGCAGATGGTTCTGGTTTATGCACCGGTTGTTGGAACACATTGGTCAAGAGTGGGCCTGTGCACTCCTCAAGATCTGGCACGAGGCTTTGTCCTTCTACAGAGCAACCAGCAGGTTGTGAGGCTGTGCTGACGAAACCTACAGAACTGCTGTCAGATTAGGAAGTGACTTACTAATGCTTACTCAGGCTGAAAGTTTGATCCATTCCTCTGTTAAAATAAATTTCAAGTCTTGCCACACATATTCTTTGGTCTTCTCTAGTTTCATTGCATCTCTGGATGTTTGTTTTCCATGAAGATCAGATTTGTTGAGTCCTGCAGACAAATTCACCCTCCAGAGCTGTGGAAATCTGCAGCTCCTCCAGAGTTACAATAGGCCACTGGGCTTGTTTTCTGATTAATACTGTCTCTGCCCTAGCCTGTCAGTTTGAGAAGTTTGCAGATGCAACATACTCTTTCCATCTTCAGGTGATAGACTGAACATTGATGTTTACCTTGGTCTTCATGATGCTGTTTGTTTACCAGTGTTGAATAACAAACCTTCCAGGCCAGGGGTCTACAACCTGCCCCTACGGAACCATTAGAGTCTCTTTGGACCTTCCACAGAGGCTCTTACTAACTTTGGCTAATAGAAAGAACCAACTAATTTAAAGTTTAAAATGGAAATAAAATGGTGGTTCTTTAAGAATGACAACAAATTTCCTATAGTAGATATTTATCGAAAATTATCAGTTGTCCTTTTTCAAATGGTTATGTAGCATTTACGGCACTAAACAGATTTTATTCAGCTGAAAGGGAGACAAAAATGACTAATTGAAACGTAAAGGTTGCAGAGCTCTGATTTGGGCCTTTACAAAACACAGGGATCAAATTACACATAAGTTGCACTGGAATTTATTTGGGGGTGTTAGAGTAAAGAGGGGTGAATACCAAAGTATGGCAAAGTCATTTTCCATCCAAGTCATCCCATTTACCTTCATACTCAAACCTGTTAAGGGACAAAATTTTGAATTCTGCACCAATCTTGTTTTGAAAACCCAAACCACGAAGCTGTCGTTGCTGCAGAACCAGAAGGACACACCTCATTAACCACATCCAACTGTGGCCATGTGACAGTGTTTTGCAAGTTTGGCTGCTAGGTCTTATTCATTTTAAAATTCATCTTTTTTAGTTGTATACCAAAATTACTGTGGAAAATGTTACTGTTATGCATACAGTGACAAACATTTGAAGAACATGTGTGCTTCAGTGAAACAAGAAACTTGTTTTTCAGATGTGGCAAGAGGTGTAAATTAGGGTTGGACAGATTTGCAGAATCCAAAGTTGCTGCAGTCTAACAAAAATACCACCTTACCACAACAACCTTTAGTTGTTGAGTTTTAGTCTGCCTCGAAATATTTGTTGCACACGGTCTTCTTTGTTCCTTATGGTTTCTGTCTAATTGTCATTTTGCAATATCAGGACTGATCTGTTGATTTAGTAAAACATGTCAAGAACCTAAGAGAAAAAAACTCATTGCCCTGACTATGCTAGCCGTGTTTTTGGTTACAATTCTTCCACATTTCCACATGTTTTCTAACAACAAGAGAGCTGTTTTCGAATAATGAATCAAGCACAAATTAACCGCTCATCACCGAAAAAGCAGACAGACACAATTAGCCAGAGTACTGCAGGATTTAGCAGCTAAGGAGTCAGAAGGCTCCCTCAGGAGTTGAGTGGGGTCAGGACAGAGCAGCAAGAGAGAGAATATTGGAAACATGTCCACAGATGAATGCAAATGTTGCTCCAATGGATGTGTAAGTAAGCAACTGTTTACAGCTCAGAAAGGTGATAATTAGCTGTGGGGGAAACAGTGCTGTTTGAATTACTATCAGCCAGACGTCCCCAGAGTGACACATTTCATATTATAGCTACATCACAGTGAGTGACCCCAATCTTACTGCTATTCCTCAACTTTTAAACATGATGATCAAGGTGTTTATAGCGCTAAAACCTTTTTAAAATCCACAAAAAGACTTCAGCACAATGTGTTCTGAGTATTTACTGCAGTTTAAAGTCCCACCTTGATGGGTGGAGCTGTAAAGCCACAGCTGAAGGGAAGTTGGGTACTGTAGCCTCGGTTACACTAAATTTAGAGCTCCACAATCTTCCTACAGGGTTGTTCTGAGGTTTGGTTGTTTTTATTTGAGCTTCGGAACCAAAAAAACTGTAAATATAGTTGTATTTTTATCTTTAAGTGCCTTTGTCTCATGACCTGCCCCACCCATCCCATTTACCCTCCATAACAGCTATAGTAAACCACTGAAACCATCCCACCTCATAGTTTTCTGTCTTGTCCCTGCTTGTGAACAGGCTATTAACAACAACAAAATGCTGAATTTAAGGCCGTCATTATTTATAACACTATCCACTGGTGCATTTTTTCAGTAACAAATGTACACTGACAACACAAGCTTAGCTGGATAATACAGTATTTATTTCCTCTGAAGGGTTTCAAAAAAAGTAAAGTTTAAAAAAACACGCAGAAGAAAAAAGCAGCTTTTTTTCTGCTATTTGTGTATTAAGGCCGATGACATCACAAGAGGCATAAGAATCAAATTGCTCAGGCAACGGCGCCACCAATAGATGGCCAGGCAACGCCCATCCATATAAATCTGCTATCTTGTTGTGGCCAAAACAGGTAAGTTGCAATTATTTTTTGTGTATTTGCATTAGTGTGGTCCACCTTCAGATGATCCCAAGATAACATATTTAGGTAATACAAAAAAGAATGAAGAGGTAGGAGGGCAGTTTCTGCCTCAAGTGGAGGAGTTAAAGTATCTCGGGGTCTTGTTCACGAGTGAGGGAAGAACAGAGCGGGAGATTGAGAGACGGATCGGTGCGGCTGCCGCAGTAATGGGGGCACTGTGCCGGTCCGTTGTGGTGAAGAGAGAGCTGAGCCCAAAAGCGAAGCTCTCGGTTTACCGGTCGGCTTACGTTTCTACCCTCACCTATGGCCATGAACTTTGGGTCGTGACCAAAAGAACGAGATCCCGGATACAAGCGGCTGAAATGAGCTTCCTCCGTAGGGTGGCCGGGCACTCCCTTAGGGATAGGGTGAGGAGCTCGGCCATCCGGGAGGGGATCGGAGTAGAGCTGCTGCTCCTCCACATCGAGAGGAGCCAGTTGAGGTGGCTCGGGCATCTATACCGGATGCCTCCTGGACGCCTTCCTCGGGAGGTGTTTCAGGCACGTCCCACCGGGAGGAGGTCGGCCCAGGACACGCTGGAGGGACTATGTCTCTCGGCTGGCTTGGGAATGCCTTGGACTCCCCCTGGAGGAGCTGGAGGAGGTGTCTGGGGAGAGGGACATCTGGGTGTCTCTACTAAGTCTGTTGCCCCCGCGACCCGGTCTCGGATAAAGTGGAAGACGACGAGCACGAGTACAAAAAAGAATGCTTCAACATGTTAAATCAGCTGAATTTTGATATCTAATAACTTGAAAACATAAAAGTACAGATTATTAGGTTCCTTAAAAAATACTAGGGATGATCGCCTATTTAACAGTTTTTTAAAAATCAGACCGAAATTTAAAGTTCTACACCAGCAAGGTCTTTTTTTGGGTCTCACCCCAAAATGATTGGTGGGCTCCATCTGGCCAGCCCGTACTTCTTTAACAGGAGGCGCCCCTAAGATCAGCTGGCATTTGAAAATCTTTTGTGGAAAGAGGGATTTATGACAGATTTCAACATAGATTTTGAGGCACTCAATTTGGATTTGAGGTTCAAGGGGTTCAACTTTTCAAATTTAAGCCCTAGTCTCACTCCAAAGACCCACCCGTCATGACGGAGACTGCTGCAGTTGTATTGAGAACATCTATAAAGCAGGAATTTGACTGAAAAAAACGTGCAAATAAGGTAAAAAACAAGAAAACTACAATCAGCATACTCAAAAAAAAAAAATTTCTGTTGCCCTATGCCTTGGTTATGTCACTAAATGCCTGTTTTTGTAAGGGTAGATTTTATCTTGATTAAAAATGACTTACATGAAATTTTTTAAAACAATTAGAAAAACCGAGCATTACACGTTTTTCAGTAGACGACAAACTATATCGAAAGTGAGCCTAACTAATTGTACAGAAAAACTAGGCTTATAGCTTTAATTAAACATTTTATAGGGTATGTTACATAACTCAGAGAAGACTGAGGAAAATGAAGTAAATACCTATTAAGTGTACATTTTCAAAACTGCAAGCCTATGACTCTACCCCTAAGGTATGCTTTAACCTAAACATTGCTGGCTCAAAATCCAGACCTTACGGTAGTGTACTGTATGTATCCATTGTCTTATGTTTATCCAAAGTTGAGCTGCAGATGTAGGAGATATGTGATCCTAAGATCCTTCTGTGCTGTGACACACTCCTGCTTTTATAGCTGTAGTCTGAAGAGTTCTCATACCTGAAGGAAAATATACTCCCGTCAGCAAGTTTTGGGTGTTTCAGGGAATCTCCTTCCAGTGGGATGAGCCTAAATAACTCAAAGAAAGGTATCCCTTGCAATCCAAATCTTAATGGATGGATGAATGGATGGATGAATGGATGGATGGATGGCCTTTGTCATAATTCTTCTGATGGCAACTCCTTGAAAAAGAGATTCCTTTTTTCAGCTGATTAAAGCCTTTAAGCTATCTGAGTCACTGCAAATTGAAACTGTTTTATTGCAGATATTAGTATTTACATAAAATATATTTGAAAAAAAACTTAGCAGAAAATCCTGGAGATCTCTTCCTGAGAAACACTTTGATGGATCACAAGATACTCTGTCTCCTTGGAAGCAAATATTGAGTAATGAGTGGTGGAGGACTTAGGAGCTAAGCATCAGTTTCAATTATGCTCTGTCTTGTGCTGAATTATTCATTTCTATATTTATTTGCTTCAGATGTGTTCATGACAACCACTCACTTTCTACTGTGAAAGATGACAAACTGCCTGTTGCAGCTTAAGGATGCCTCCTGCAGGAGGTCACAAATGAGTTAAAGATGTTGCATTTGTTGACACCAAGCTCGTAATTAAAGCAGTGTGGGATAATGAGAGTTCACCTCCACTCAAGCATATGCTGCACTTACACTCAGCTGACACGACAGAAAATTCATTTGCAACCTTAGACTGAAGGGGAGGGGTGGGCCAACAGATTGCTCCGGCACCAACCGACCATCAGGGACTGTGGAGGAAGGAGAGGAGCCAATCAATAGACATTTAGAGACCAGAATCACAGCTAAATGTTCCTGTTTAGCTCAGCTGCCTTCGTTAATCTCTGTGCCTGATGGCTCTTCAGGGGAGCAGAGAGGTGACACTCACATTCACACTGCCTGGTTTGAGATGACAATGTTTAGATGAAGTGATGAAGCTGCTCTGACAGCTGCACCTGTTTTTATACTTGATATGAGACCATGATGCATTCCTCTGCTGAGTTTCAGGTTGCAGATTTAAAAGCCAAACTGTACCGGGTGGAAAGTCTGTACAATGAGCCTGTATGTAGAAGTTTTGCATTATAAAATTCATGGCTGCCACCTATAGGAAGACCTGACAACTGATGGAAAAATGAGAGATTGGCTGCAACTGCTTTGAAACAGCACAGAAGCATCAAACTTTAGTCTGTTTCATTGGGGTTTTATGTGATAAACTAAGAAAATGTAGAGCATAATTTCAAGAAGAACAAAACGATTTTTTTGCAAATGAAAATCTGAAAAGTGTGTTTCTATTCAGCCTCAAGTCAATACTTCCTAGAATTATCTTTTTGCACCCTTTTGAGTTAATGTATGTCTCCATCAGCTTTTCAGATTTAGAACCTAATTTCTTTCCCCTTTTCTTTTTAAAATTTTCAAGTCTGGCCCCAGGTTTAGTTCTGGACTTTGACTAGGCCATTCTAACAAATAAATGTGCTTTGATCTAAACCATTCCATTTCAGCTCTGGCTGTATGTTTAGGGTTGATATCCTACTGGAAGGTGAACCTCGGTCCCAGTCTCAAATCTTTTGCAGCCTCTGATACCCCTTTTCAACCAACACTGCAATAAAATACCAGAAAGCTTAGAGCCAGTTCAGGATGCCTTTTTCTGAAGGCCCTGTTTTTAGCTCCATTCAGCTTCCCATCAATTCTGACCAGCTTACTTGTCCCTGCTGACGAAAAGCATCCCCAGGCTTCTGCCGCTACCATCATTATCTTCTTTCACTGTTTTAATGGGTTGTTCGGAGTAATGTGCAACTACAGTATTCCTCCACATTTAACAAAGCCTTCACCACATACTGGACCAAAGGTTTAATTTTGGCCTTATTTGACCGTGTTCCTCATCTTTGCTGCGTATCCATTCATGTCTTTTGGCCAACTGTAAACAGGACTTCTTCTGGCTTCCCTTTTGCTACTTTTGCATAAAAGTCAGATTTGTAAAAATATGCAACTAATAATTATTTTGTGGACAGATTCTCTTTCACTTCAGCTGTGAATCTCTGCAGCTCATTCAAAATTAAAAGGGCCCTCTTGGCTGCTTCAGCAAACAACAAACTATCAGGACCCCCTTCAGTTTGCTGATCGCTGTGGAGTTGGAGTTGAAGATGCCATCATACACCTGCTTCAACAAACCCACCGTCACCTGGACAAAGCCAGCAGCACTGTGAGGATCATGTTCTTTAAATTTCTCCAGTGCATTCAACACAATTCAACCTGACTTACTTTGTCAGAAACTCGAGAAGGCTCAGGTGGAGGCCTCAACAATCTCCTGTATCAAAGACTAATGGACAAACAGACCAGAGTTTGCGAGACTGAAGGGTTGTGTGTCTAACCAGGAGGTCAGCAGCACAGGGGCACCACAGGGGACTGTACTCTCACCATTCTTTTTGACTCTGTACACCTCAGACTTCCAGTACAAGACAGACTCCTGTCATCTGCAGAAATACTCGGATCATTCTGCAGTCGTGGGGTGGATCAGAGATGGACAAGAAGCTGAGAACAGGGAGCTGGTGGACCGCTTTGTGGCATGGCATGGAAACAATCATCTCATAAAACAAAAGAGATGATTGTAGATTTTAAGAGAAACAGGAATAGGTCAAACACTATTTCGATCATGGGAGAAGAAGTGGAGGTGGTGGAGGAGTATAAATACCTGGACAACAGACTGGAGTGGAGCTGCAACTGTGAAGCCGTGTACAAGAAAGGACAGAGCAGACTGTACTTCTTGAGGAAGCTTAGGTCTTTCAGTGTATGTAGCAAGATGCTGCATATCTTTCATAAGTCTGTTGTGGAGAGTATGATATCTTATGCCATCATCTGCGGGTGTAGCAGCATCAGCGATCAACAAGGTAATAAAGAAGGCTAGCTTTGTTCTGGGGACTCCTCTGGAACCTCTGAAGATCATTGGATAAAGAAGGATTCTTCCTAAAATGAAGAACATTATGGAGAAGAGGCTTCTTCAGATCTGCTGTGAGACAGACCACTACAGGAGATCCTTCCTCCCCACAGCCATCAGCATCTACAACGGCTCTTTGAAGAAACCTGTATAAAATGAGCTACAGCTAAATTTAATTTCACTTTGGGATTAATAAAGTATTTTTTTCCATTGAATTGAATTTGAATTCCCTGAGTAATGCTCTCGTTGCCCAGTCTGACAGTTTAGGTGAACAGCCATTTCTTGCTAGTTTGGCAGTTGTGCCATACCCTTTCCATCTTTTACTAATGGATTGAACAGTGCTCTGTGAGCTCAAAACTTGAGAATATTGCTTCAAAACCTAACTCAGCGTATCTTTGACCTTTCTGGCCTATTCCTAGTTTTCCTGTTACTATCTGTTTACCAATGTTCTCTAACAAACTTCTGAGGGTTACACAGAACAGCTGGATTTACTCGAAAAATACATTTCACACACATGAACCCTGTTTACTAATTGTGGGACTTCTGAGGTCAATTATTTGCGCTGGGTTTATATATGGGTATCAGAGTAAAGGGTGTTAAATGCAAATAGATGGCACATGTTTTAGATTTTTATGTGTAAAAAAATGTAAATCATGCATAGTTTTTCTTCCACTTTCCAATTATGCACTTATCAGGTAGATATTATGAATAATGAGCACTTTCTGGTATTTTATTGCAGTAGACTGAAAAAAAAATCATCCATCCTAGATCAGGTTTTCATCATCATACAATGAAAGACCTAAAATCAAAATATATTATATTTTACAGTTAATTTATTATTTCACTGTGCTATAAATACTTGTGCAGAAGTGAAATGCGTCAATATTTTTGCAGCCTTTGCCAGCGACTGAGAGACATTACATGACATGCAGCTATGCTGGGAGGAGCACATTTCTGGAGTCCAGTGTTTTGCAATCAGTTCAATCAACCTGATCCTGTATGAGCACAGCATGCAGCTTGTCTTTATGTAAGAATGCGTTTGTCATAATTCGAGAACTAACGAGGACAAATGAGCCACATACGAAGAGGACAGGGGGCCGCAAGACTCCCTACGGTGCCTATTGTGTACACAGTGACTCTACAGCCCATGCATTCATGCAGCACAACGTCCTGCAGCTCTCGCAAGCTCTAACGCAGTAACAATAGAACCTCAATCACGATTCCCACATTGGAAAACGATGGACAGAAAGTTTCTCTGCAGCCTTATCAGCACACATTGTTCCAGACGAGAACAAGGAAGGAAGAGCCTAATTCTCCCTCAGTGAGCAGCACTCTCTCTGAATCTGACGCTAACACCCACACACACACACACACAGGCTGACCTTCATCATACCTACACTGACTCAGCATTTGCTCCTTGATGCTGAGTGATTATTCTGCTGTGAGCGTCTGCCTGTGGATGTGATCGGCTTTTTTTAAAAACGTGTCCTCTTAACTACGTTTAAAATCCAGGAAAGCTCTAGCTCATTAATCCAAAGCATGTGGACCACACCATCTGACATTAATGATTCATTTAACAGGTAAAAGTTTATGATGAGAAATCGGTGTTGTCACATATCTTTACTGCAGTGGCAAAGCCTCAGTTTATAATATGATCTTGGCTGAGTTATGCTCCAGAGTGAGAGTTTGCCAGGATGTTTATGATTGTGAAATTAGGTTGATTGAAGAAAGTGGCTGGAAGCAGACCACAGATGAGCTGTGGGGATAAAACACTGACAACAGAAGCATGATTTAATTCATTAAATTCATCAATGTGTCTGTCACACAAACCCTTTCCTTTTATTTCTTATTACATTTGATTGTTATGAGGTTATTTGGAGCTCAGAGACTATGTGATCCAGGAAGTAAGTTTAATATCTGATGGTCAAGTTTCAGGCAGCTCTGCATGAAACTGATCTGTGATAAGGAAACTGAGGTCATTGTTAGGTTTCATATTTTTGGCATTGCAGCAACAGTCTGTCACTGCTGCCCCAATTAAAATATGACTTCAAGTTTAGTTTAATAATTAATGTCATACCATTCATGTTTACAGCCAGAGCTAATTTTCTACATTACTTTTTCAGTCCCTCACATTTTTGTTAAGGACTTTTTGTCCCACCCCTCTTTTCAGCATTGCTTTAGATCATTGAGGTTTTTGAGATTTAAGTCTGCTCATCTCTCTTAAGGTCTAACCACAATATTTATAATCAAGTTCAGGTCTCAGTTTTGACAAGAGCATCTTAACACCTTGATTAAACACAGAGTGATCTATAATGAACTAATACAGAAAGTGGCTGGATTTTTAAAATTATATAAACCTAAAATAGAAATGCATGTACAGGATCTTTCTGTGAACCTAGTTCACTAGCAAATTTCTATAGTGAAAATAAATAAACTGGGGTTTTTTATGAATTTACTTTGCATTACATTTTAACTTTACATTATTTATGTATCAAACTAACTAAAGTTTTGGCCAAGTTTCAGCTGTCAGACATGCATTCTGAAAACTGAAGGACTGTAACCAGTGGGTTGCAGTTTCAAACCCCTGCTCCATCCGTCTCAGTCGTTGTGCCCTTGGGCGAGACACTTCACCCGACTTGACTGCGGATGGTGGTCATAGGGCCCGGTTGCACTGATTGTATGGCTGCCTCACTTCTGTTAGTCTGCCCCAGGGTAGCTGTGGCTACAGTGTAGCTCACCACTGTCAGTGTGTGAATGTGTGTATGAATGGGTGGATGACTTATTGTAGTGTAAAATGCTTTGGAGTCCTCGGACTTGATAAAGCGCTATACAAGTGCAGGCCAGTTACCATTCTCACATTTAATGCCAAAGTACTCATACAGAGGAATTTATGGACTCAATGACTTCAAGATGCCCAAGTCCTTTGACTGCAAACCATTCCCAAATCATCAACCTTCCTCTCCCATGCTTGACAGTTGCATTGAGGTGTGTGCGTTGATCTACTTTGGTTTCATCTGTCTCATGGACATTGTTCCAGGAGTCTTGGGGATGATTCAGATGTAACTTTGCAAATTGAATCATTTAGAGAGATTTGTCCTGGCAACACTTCCAAACAAGCTTTCTTTGTTTAATCTTTTTCTAATTGTAGTCATAAATGTAAACGTTAACATGTCAACTAAGGCCTGTAGAGTGTGGGATTGAACTCCTTGGGTTTTTATTTATTTATGTATTTATTGGCAACTTCTGACTGAGCATGGCACAGTCTGGTTTTGGAGTGAATCTGCTGGAACGTCAGCTCCTGGGAAGATTTGGAATCTGTCTAAAATGTGAATAATTGTGAATAATGTTTCTTACTGTAGAATGATGGACTCATAACCCTTCCCAAATTGATTATCATTGCTGATGTCTTACTTGTTTTACCGTGAAATTTGTTTTACTTCTTCTCTTTAGTTACCTTTTTAGAAGTTACTGTTGGTTCTTTTAAGATCCTGTTTCATGTCCAACTAGTAGTTCATAACATTTTCCTTTGTAATCTGTAAGAGCTGCTGTATCATCACTCCCCTCTGTCTTTTTTATCATCTGCATGTCATATTACTTGTCTCTGTGTTTTTTCTTGATTTGTTTCCATTTTCATTTGCCAGTTTCTTGTTGCAGATTTCTGTCCTGTATCTCACTTTGTGTAATTTTTCCAGTAAGGGTATTATTATCAGCTTATTCCTCCTTCAGTGAGGTAAAGTTTCTTTGTTTCATGTCTGCCTGACTCCTTTGAGCTCAAATTACAAAGCACCATCTTAAATACTGTATCTTGCTGATTACAGAACACAAACAATACTACTTAAAGCCTTATAAATATTTCACAAAAGTCTGTTGTTGGGACCCCAGCCATGGGTACAAAATAAAAGGCCAGTTCCAACCTTTTTGGAACTTTCAAAATAAGTCGCAATAACCTACTTCCAGCACAGCCAGAAACGGGGGTAACAGCAGACTACCCGCGACGTCACTGTCCGAATAAAAACCCCGCTTTTATAACAATCTGACCTCTTCCAGGCAGATCCCCAGCGGAACTGGACGGAGGGACACAGCGCGCTAATGTCTCTTTGCGGGCAAACAGACATAACTCTTCAAACTGGATCCAAGAGTGTCATACGATCACGCGATCATATGCGCTAAGTTAAGTAGGAATGACTTGCCGTTTGTGTATCCGGTATTCATTCATGAACGAGGGTAATTAAGGTACAAGCGTTGCTTGACTTTCTCTATGAGGTTTACAGAAGCAAACTGTGTTCCAGAGAGTTCCCAGCAGAGACCCTGTCTCTACAACACCGAGTGGAGCAGTTTTCCCGGTCTGAAGGAAGGACAACGGTACCGCATCACCGTGGTTACAGCAGTAACGTGCAGTTTGGCCGGCTGACAGAACGAGCTGCCCCCACCCCACAGCTACGGAGGTTAGCTGCATGTTAACTCTTTGTTCACTGTGGATGCTTCCTTCAACTTAGTCGCCCCGGACAACTTTTCCTCAGCACGGTTCACGTAAGAGGTTGTGTTTTGGGCAGAGAGAAGTAGTTTAGAATGAAATAATCTAAACATTTTTCGTTTTATGACGCTTGGTTTTGTTTATGTTGAAAACTCAGCCATCTTAGCATATGATCTGCTCAGCACATGTGCTGTTTATGTGTTCTGTATTTGTGTGTTTTTTTAAAAAGTTGAGACAAACTTTATTTAAAGGGTGATTTTAAACACAAAAGATCGGCCATAACGTGCCGTCCACGCTTATGCATTTAACCCTTTTATTAGTGGTATTTTAAAGGTATGCGTTTGATTCTGATGATAAGCTATAAGCTTCTTTTGTTACCTTTAATCGCTAACAGCTAAGAACAGGTGTTTGCCTGCTGCTAACGATTATTTACCCAAAAAGGTTATTAGTTTTCAATCTAGTAAAATAATATTTCCCTAAATATTGTTTTACTAAACTTGATAACAAAGGAACACAATTAAGCCCCATTTCTCCAGAAAGATTTAGTTCTTTTTCAAAATAATATTTCCTTAAATATTATTTTACTATTTCCTTAATAATATTATTTTAATTAGTAAAGGCAGCTAATTAAACACTATTGAGAATTGGTCATCCAGAAAATTGGTTTTATTCAGCAAATCATTCTTTAAAATATTATTTTATTAAAATAATGTTTTATCTGATCTTGCATTGTGAATGGTTGTCTAAAGGTAAGCTGATTATTGCCTAAGTTAGTTCCAAGACTAACTTAACTTCAATTCCAGATTCTTCAAGATAATCCTTGGTTCTCAAACATAAATATTGTATGGCAATATTGCATCACTCTTTCGGTCATGGCTTTCAGCCATGTTTGATCAACTTGTCTATATTGTACATAGCGCATTAGTTTTCCTTATTCTTTCATTCTGCTTGGTAGTTTAGTTGGATTGTTTTAGCATAGTAAAGAGTTTGTTGATTGAAATAAGTTTGACTTGAGTTGACTTATTGTTAATAAATTCTTGTATTTTAAGAAATTGTGTGAATTCATTTTGTGTGTGTGCAGTTTTGCTGTTCAATAATGTCAGAGCTTGGCTCATCTGAGCCTGGTTCTGCTGGAGGTTTCTTCCTGTTAAAAGGGAGTTTTTCCTCTCCACTGTCGCTACATGCATGCTCAGTATGAGGGATTGCTGCAAAGTCAACGCCAGTGACTGTCCACTGTCTCTACATGCTCATCCGGGAGGAGTGACTGCTGCAAGTCACTGACTGGATGCAATCTGCTGGGTTTCCTTAGACAGAAAAGCTTTTTATCCAATTTGAATAAATAACAGAATCTGACTGCACTGTTCAATGATTAAGATTAATTGGAATGTATGTACCTGACTTTTGTGAAGTGCCTCGAGACGACATGTGTTGTGAATTGGCGCTAAATAAACTGAATTGAATTGAATTGAATCCCTTTCAATTTTGTTCTATTACCACCGCCTTACTGGGCTGGTATTCACAGGACAACCCTTAACAGACCGAAATATTATTTGATAAAATATTAAAGTATTAATATCAAATAATATATTCATATTCATAACCACAACCTTATCATTTGGCCTTTTGGTTAGAATCCCCTTATCAGATCAATGTTTTAAATTTCTTTGGAAAACATCTAATATCTCTCTTGGATAAATTATACAACATTTGTTCTAGAAATCTATATCAATTTTGGATGAGGAAAATATTTTTCCAACCTGGTCAGATTGTAAGAGCCCCTCAGTCTGGATGAAGACGCTCACATATGACTCAAATTTATTGAATTAGCTTATTTTGGCTGTGTTGTGTCCTAAAATGACTTTTACTGTAAATTGGAGCAGTAGATAAACTCAATTTAAACAAACAAATGTTTGTGACACACTGATGAAATCTACCACCACAGTTGTGCTTGGCCTAGTTCGGGAATGAGCAGAGGGAAAATCTGTTTGCGTAGGAAGAGGGATGTGCATTCTGCCAAATCAAATGGAAGAAGCGGTCTCAAAAATCCCTTGGTTCCCAGGCTACTTTATCACTCAATATCTGGAAAAAAAATAACAGAATTAACCACAGATCCCCTATGCAAATGACAGCATCGACCATCGATCCACAGTGCTGTGCATGTGTTTCCTGCTCATCTGCAAATAGTAACACATTAACAAATCTGAGAAAACACTTCTGCACAAAGATTCAGTAGGTGTTTTAGTCATACACATAATGCAAGTTCATAAAATGACACATAAGATTAAATAGGGCTCTGCAAAAGCCACTTGTTTGTTTTGAAAACTTAACCAAAAGCAGCTGTGAGATAGAGCCTCAATGCTTGAGCCTTTCTCCACAGAGCTGCAGCTGCTTCGCCAACAGAAACACAGGCAACGTCGTTGCAGTGACCTTTGAACCTGCTGGTGTCCTTCTTTAGAAGAGATGGGTGTCCTTTACAGGAGATGCTCTTCCTTATTCTAACACACTATTCTCTCCTTGTGCAAAATTACTGACTTTGGCAGAAGTCGTTGAGTGACACTAAAGTTTAAGAGGAAAAAAACAAACAAACTGTGAAACATTTTGAGATTTACATTCCACTTAATAATACTGCGGGGGGTTGGGACATTTTTGTGAGTAAACTTGGTCTGACTGGAGCCAGACACAGAGGCCAGACAATTTTATTGCATTGTGGGATTACAAGTTGGCTGAAATGAAAGTGTATCTTTACGGCTACCAGGCTTGTGATTTTCAGGACTGCTGACAGGCCGGTGCGTGGCCTCTGAAGGTAACTCAGCCTGGGGAGATTATTTTTTTTACACCAGAACGCGTACATCAACAGAAGGAATGATGCCCGTGACTTTCGTTCTAATATCACCACAGGAGACACCCAGATATTTGGCTAATTAGGAAGGAAATGAGTTCTGAGTGCGCAGTGTGATGTGGAGTTCAAGTCAGTACAAATTTTTTTAATCCACTAACTTGATAAAATTATAAACAGGCCTAACAATAAGAGCAGATGAACCAAAAAATAAACCCCAGAAAAACAACTGACCCTCATTTTTAGGTGGACAGTGGTGTAATGACTCACATTGTTGCCTCCCATTTAAAATGTATGTGCTAATGTGCTTTCTAAAATCATTTATTTAGAATTCAACATTAAATATTAAGCAACAATCATAAAAAAATAGACCTAAAAGTAGATATCAAGAGATTCATAATGACACATGGTCATGTCACCTCTTTTTATTTTACATTTAGGATTAAAAAAGATTCTCAGTTTAGTACAGTGGGGGCAGTATGTGCAAAGGTTTGACCTCTTGCGGTCCCATATTTTTATACCTGTAAACACATGCAATAAAGCTTTAAACTAAACCTAATGGTAAGCTAGACCAAAACAGGTAATGCCCTAACAATCCAACAACCTGCAACAAAACAAAACATCCATCCATCTATTTTTAATATCCTTTACATACTTACCAGGTCGCAGGGGGGCTTGGTCCCTATGTCCATCAGTCATTGGGAGGTAGGCAGGGTACACCTTGGACAGGTCACCACTCCATCTCTGTCCAACACAGAAAGACACAGGACAAACAACTGTTTTGTCCTGTGTCTAAACAACAGTTACTCCCCACCCACCCACACACACACACACACACAAATTCATATATAAGGGAAATTTAGCGTAAACTGAGTACCCAGAGATAACCCATGCATGCACAGGGAGAACATACAGAAAGACCCTGGCTGGGATTTGAGCCCCGAACCTTCTTGCTGCAAGGCAACAATGCTAACAATTACAACACAATGCAGCTAAAAGCTAAAATGGGAACATGGCTGAGAACATAGAAAAGTCTGGGGCCCAAAATGAAGCCTTGATGTATTTTGTGAGACAGGACACAGTGTAACAATAATCCTTAAACTGACAATTGAAGCTCTTTTTGTACAACTGGAACCATCTAACTTTAAATATAAAGTTGTTAAATAAAAACAGAAATTTAACTACTACTTTGTAACTAATGAAAATTGAAAGCTGCCAATAATGTGAATTCGGCTCTTCAGTTTTTAGTATATCTCTACTGTTAATCTTGTAAAAATAACTTCTTAGTAATAGACCCTTAACTTGTGATCAATCATTTTATTCTCCCCGTATTCATCTGAACAGCAAGCAATAACGTGATTGTTCAGCAGGAGCTTTACCTTGGATCATTAGTGCCATTAAACAGCCTTCAATCTGACAGCATGGATAAAAGATAAGAAGAGCACAGTTTGAGAATCTTGGTTGGACATAATCTTTTTCATTAAGCGATCTTGAAATGTTATGGAGTTTACCCAACATTAGTTTTCCTCTCTCAAGCTGACAGAAATGATCTAAATATTCTGTTATGGTGGTGGTTGTCGGCCTCCTCTCTTTCCTCTGAAGCTGTAGGGGGTGGGGGTGACAGCCTCCAACTCCTGACCATCGCAGCGTGAGCGCAGAGCTGGACAGAGTTAGGTCTCACTAATTAAGACTTCACGCTGTTCAACTTTAAAAGCTCCTAAATGGGCCTCCAGCCTCCCTCTGGCCATCCAGTTCAAAGTAATTTATTTGATTTGAAGTGAGTTGTGCTTCACTTCATTCCTCACTCTAGCAACACATGCAAGTGATGTGGTGGAACAATGGAGTTCCTCTCCTCCTTTTGTCTGTTTGTGGTTTTGTCCTCCCTGCTTCTGTGTATGATCACGGTTGTGTTTAATTAAGTCGAAAGTGCCTCAATTTTAAACATGGAGGCAGATGATTAGTAAAGTCAAGCAGTCAAACAGAAAAGACTTAAAAGTGAGAGGAAGTCGTAGGAAATGAGAAAATAGATTGATGTGCTTTTTGTGAAAATGGCTGTCTCACACTTACTTTACACTTAGTGATGTAAGTTTAAGCTTCTTGATGCACTGAAAAGTTTAAGACTTATACATTTGTGGAATTGTGCAACAAATCCTAGTGGTGGATTATGCTTTGTGCATCATGTTTATACACTGTGTAAAATTTCTTGTAGATTGTATGTATGGATTATTATGAGGGTGACCATTGGAGGATCACTGATTTCCAAAACAAAATTTCATAAGGCAAAGAATATTAAATCCCTTTGTAAAAAATTGTATTGTTCATATTGCAATGGATCGTCCTGAATTGATTTGTACTGTATTTTACAGCATTATATATCATTTTGCAGCATATTGTATTATATTGTACAATATTTTATTATATTGTATCATGTCAAATTGTACTGCATTATTTTATATCAGTACAATTTGACATGATACAATACAACCGGAAAAGGGTGGCTTGTCCTTTTCAGGTTGGAGGGGAGTCCCTGCCTGAAGTGGAGGAGTTCAGGTATCTCGGGGTCTTGTTCAAGAGTGAGGGAAGAATGGAGCGGGAGATCGACAGACAGATCGGTGCAGCTGCCGCAGTAATGGGGGCGCTGTGCCGGTCCGTTGTGGTGAAGAGAGAGCTGAGCCGAAAAGCGAAGCTATCGATTTATCGGTCGGCCTACGTTCCTACCCTCACCTATGGCCATGAACTTTGGGTCATGACCGAAAGAACGAGATCCCGGATACAAGCGGCTGAAATAAGCTTCCTCCGTAGGGTGGCCGGGCACTCCCTTAGAGATAGGGTGAGGAGCTCGGCCATCCGGGAGGGGCTCGGAGTAGAGCCGCTGCTCCTCCACATCGAGAGGAGCCAGTTGAGGTGGCTCGGGCATCTATACCGGATGCCTCCTGGGCGCCTTCCTCGGGAGGTGTTCCAGTCACGTCCCACCGGGAGGAGGCCCAGGGGACGGCCCAGGACACGCTGGAGGGACTATGTCTCTCGGCTGGCCTGGGAACGCCTTGGGCTCCCCCCGAAGGAGCTGGAGGAGGTGTCTGGGGAGAGGGATGTCTGGGTGTCACTGCTGAGTCTGCTGCCCCCGCGACCCGTTCCGGATAAGCAGAAGACGACGAGTACGAGTACGAGTATTTTATATCATATTGTAACTGGTTTCATTGCATTGTGCCATTGTTTACCAGTGAATCAATTCATATTTTATTGTAATGTGTCATAATATATTGTATCAAATCTTATATCTTACATCAAATGGTATTTTGTATCTTATTATGTTGCTTCATATCAAATGTTCCTGCTTAGTATCAAATACTGCATTGTAACTGTCATTTTGTATTGCACTGTATCATATCATATCATATTGTATGATATTGTATTGTATTAAATGTTATCGAATTGTATCGTTCTGTATTTTATCATATTGTATCATATAATAGCACATTGTATTTGGTCATGTTACATTGTATTGTATCATGTCATATTGTCCTGTATTGTATCGCATGGTATCAAATCATTTCAAATGTTATTGATTGTATTTAAGCAATATTCTATCAAACTGTTGTGCATTTCATAGCAATGGATTGCACCATATTACAGCATAATGATCAGTTCCCCGTCTGTTTTCATTTTATTCCTGGAAGTATTGTCAGTTAATCCGACTGAAGTACTCCTCCTGGCTATAATGACTGCAGGAAGCCATTGTGCTGCTTTGTTTACTTCTGGGTTTTCTTCCCCTCATTATGCTGCACTCCCCTTTAGCTAATATAGGAGAGTTTGTGGCTATTTTCATATCCATGTCAATTTTTCTGTTACTTAAAAAAAAACAGTACACTAAGATTTGAACAAGTGTCAAAATCATATTCTACGCAAAAAGTAAACAAATCATTGAAAGGTGAATGATGATGAGATAAGGCCTTTGAATAATCTGGCAAATCTAAAAAAAAAAACATTTGTGATTTATGAAAAAAAATTTGTTTATATATAGTTTATGAGATTACCATGTATGTTTTATTAATTAAGCATCAACTTTGTTCGACCTCAAGCAACACAGGACCATGGCAACCGGATTTATACCATGGATCTGTGACCCAAGCCTAGCATCTCATTGAAGAATGACGTCACTATCGGGTTCAAAAATAATATTTTTGAAATATTATCTCTGGATAAAATATCTCACACATAACATAACCTCTGACAAAATACTGATACTTGGGACCCTGAATTGTCCTTGCTAAACTATTAGCAACCATAATATGAACAAATTTGAAATTTAAGAATTGTAATGCAACTTTTGCAACTTTTTTTACGCTTTCTCTTATGTGCTGAATCCTATTTAACATATAAAGAAGACTCTATACTATTCTTTAGGAAACAGTGTCAGGTCTGTTTCAGAGTCAGCACACATCTTCGATTACTGAGATAGCTGATTGGGTCAGGCATATTGCCCTTGGTGTATTGTTTGGTGTGTCAGACTCTCAGTTTGATCTGGATGCTCTTTACTGTGTCATTTCTGACTTATTCTAACACAGGCGTGTCCGCACCTTTTCAGCTTGCGAGCTACTTATAAAAAGGACCAAGTCACAAAGATCTACCTACCATAAAAATGCAACATTTATATATATATTTTTTATTATTATATTGCATATTTTTTATTGTTCTTTTTATGTATTCTTTAAATAAAATGTAACTAACCCTAAGCTGTTTGTGTTTGACAAAAAAACAAAAAAAAGATGAACATTACTTTACATCTCTGCACATAACATATTAAATAACTCTTTCAAAACAGGTTGGTTACACTTGCATTCCATATTATTATTATTTTTTGTACTTACCTGCTTACTCTGTTGACTTGCGCTGAATGGAATCAGCTGGGATGCATAGTCAGGAAAGTAGCTGCTAATAGCCAGCCTCAAGCAGATCATCAGTCACGGTGGAAGGATATTTGGACTTTATTATCTTCATGTGAGAAAACGCTGAATAGCATAAATAAGTGGGGCCGAATAATGCAGTCAACGAGATAGCACATTTCCTCACGTTGGGTTTTTCTACTGCAAGTAGGTTCCAGAACTGTCCTAAGTCCTGGACTTCAGCTGATTGTGAGATTATAGTGTCAAAATTTCATCCTCCACAGCAGACACATTCACGTGCAATTTTTGAAGAAAGTGACTCAATCTGAGCATCTTCTTGAAAAGGGTAGCACATGAATGTAGCAACTGGCTCAAGTACTGCAAAGTCTTGAAAGCGTTTGTCAAACTCTGACAGACATTTTTCAATCTGCTCTGTGTAGTGTGCACTGTGAAGTTGTGCACACACCTTCTTTTGCATCTCTAGCTCTGACACAATGTTCGGCAAGTTGGCTAAGTCATGACACTGCAGCTTTGAGGACAGATGTAGCATTTTCCGTTTGAAAGCATTAACTGAGCTGATCATATTGATCACAGTTTTTCTTTTTTCTTGCAGCTCTACATTAAGATCATTTGACATGTTTGTTAGATTGGTTAGGAATGCCAAGTCTAGAAGCCACTGTTCGTCATTTAGTTGGTTGTATTCTGCATGTTTCATTTCAAGTGAAAACGTCCGGACAGAGCTCTCAAAACCTTTGCAGGAATCTCCACCGACTCAACCATCTCACATCAGTGTAGAGCAGCAACTCAGAGTAGTCGTGGTCAGCCTTCTCCATGTGTGCACAGAAAAGCCGTCTTTGAAGAGATCTGGCGTGACTAGAACATGCGATCCTTGTTGCCACATCCATTATTTCTTTCATGCTGAGCATTTTTGCACACAGAGCTTGTTGATGTATTATGCAGTGGTAATTGAGGAAGTCAGGGAAAGCATCGGCCTCCCTGCACTTGGCAGGAAACCCGTTCGAGCGGCCAACCATCGCGGGCGCGCTGTCTGTGGTTATGGACACCAATTTGCACACAGAATGTTGCTTTTCTTCAGTGAAGTTTTGGAAAGACTGAAAAATATCCTGTCCCCATGTGTGTTCTTTCATGGCCAGTACTGTTAACAGCTCCTCTTTAGCAGTCATATCAGCAAATACCACCCAGATAAAAATGCACAACTGGGATGTGTCGATCACATGCGTTGACTCGTCTAATTGCAGCAAGAAACATTCACAGTCTGCAATATCCTTCCAAAGCTGCTGCGTCAAATCCTCGCGATGGGTTCAGAGCGCAGTGTAACTGTATGCCTTGATAGTTGGAGAGCTTTTATTGAAGACAATATTTCCGAGTTGTTTTTAAAGTCCTGAAACAACGCGTTAGCTGCTTCAACGAATGCTTCTTTTATCATCTCTCCGTCTTGGAAGGACTTCTTGTGTTTAACAATTAAGTGACTCACCCGGAATGATGCTTCTTGCTTGGTTATGGGTCCCCCACTCATTTTAAACCCTTTCTTGAGTTTATTGTTATTAAACTGGAGGCTAACTAGCTACTCAGTACTGCTCGGCTCTGCTAGTTTTCCAGCAGCTGGCGTAAATCAATGCTGCACTTTACGTTTGGGAACCTTCTGTGTTACCACTCTGTGTAGTGGGAAGGGGTCACTAACTTAGTGTTAGCTTCACTTTGGCTAGCCATTCTGTCTCTGCTGCTGTTCCATCTCCTCCTCTCTCTTGCTCCGTGAGTCAGATATTAAATTACTCCTCTGCCTCCTTTAGTGATAATGGTGCATGTAATAAATGTGGCATTTTTGTAGCTTTGGAGGTGAAAAACCAGCAGATAGCCGAGGCACTTTAGCCTGCATGGAGCCACCAAGGGAATCTCCCTGTAGCAGTCCTCCAGCAGAGCCTGCACAGATGAGGGTAGGAACATAGATCGTGTGGTAAATCGAGAGCTTCACTTTTTGAGTCAGCTCTCTCTTCACCATGACAGACTGGTACAGTGCCCGCATCACTGTTAAGGCAGCATCAATTCGTCTATCAATCTCCCGCTCCATTTTCTCTCATTCGTGAACAAGACCCCAAGATACATGAACTCCTCCACTTGAGGCAGGACCTCCCACCCGACCCTGAGAAGGCCCTCTGCCCTTTTCCGGATCAAGACCATGCCCTCGGACTTGGAGGCACTAATTCTCATCCCAGCCGCTTCACACTCGGCTGCGAACTGTTCCAGTGAGAGCTGTAGATCACGAGCAGATGAAGCCAATAAGACCACACCATCGGCAAAATGCAGAGACACAATCCTAAGGTTACCAAAACGGATCCCCTCAACACCTTAGCTGCGCCTAGAAATTCTGTCCATAAAAGTTATGAACAGAATCGGTGACAAAGGGCAACCTTGGCGGAATCCAACCCTCACTGCAAATGGGTTTGACTTACTGCTGGCAATGCGGACCAAGCTCTGATACCGGTCATACAGGGATCTAACAGCCCATATCAGAGGGCCTGGTACCCCATACTCCCGGAGTACCCGCCACAGGATTCCCTAAGGTACACGATTGAACGCCATCACAAAGCACATGTAGACTGGTTGGGCGAACTCCCATGCGCCCTGCAGGACCCTGCTGAGGGTGTAGAGCTGGTCCAGTGTTCCACGGCCAGGGCGAAAACCACACAGCTCTTCCTGAATCCGAGGTTCTACTATCCGACGGACCCTCTTCTCCAGAACCCCCGAATAGACCTTACCAGGAAGGCTTAAGAGTGTGACTCCCCTATGGTTGGAACACACTCGACGGTCCCCCTTTCTGAAAAGGGGGACCACCACCCCGGTTTGCCAATCCCATGGAACTGCCCCCGATGTCCATGCGATGCTGCAGAGTCGCGTTAGTCAACACAACCCTACAACATCCAGAGCCTTAAGGAACTCCGGGCGAATCTCATCCACCCCCGGGGTCTTACCACCGAGGAGCTTTTTAATCACATCGGTGACCTGAGCACCAGAGATTGGACACCAGCCCCAAAGTCCCCAGGCTTCGCTTCCTCAGTGGAAGATGTACCGGTGGGATTGAGGAGGTCTTCAAAGTACTCTGCCCACCGACCCACAATGTCCCGACTTGAGGTCAACAGCACACCATCCCCACTGTAAACAGTGTTGGTGCTGTACCTTCCCCCCCCCGAGACGCCAGATGGTGGACCAGAATCACCTCGAAACCGTACGGAAGTAGTTTTCCATGGCCTCTCCAAACTCGTCCCATACTCGTGTTTTTGCCTCAGCAACTACCCAGGCCGCATGCCGCTTGGACTGCCGGTACCCATCAGCTGCCTCCGGAGTCCCACAGGCCAAAAAGAACTGATAGGACTCCTTCTTCAGCCTGACAGCATTCCTCACCACCAGTATCCACCAGCAGGTTCAAGGATTGCCGCCATGACAGACACCAACAACCTTGCAACCACAGCTCCGGTAAACCGCCTCGGCAATGGTCGTGTGGAACATGGCCCACTCGGACTCAATGACCCACACTTCCCCCGGAACGTGTTGAAGCTCTCCTGGAGGTGGAAGTTGAAGCTCCGGCTCACGGGAGACTCCACTAGGCGTTCCCAGCAGACACTCAAGATTCGTTTGGGTCTGCCAGGTCTGACCGGCATCCTCCCCCACAATCGGAGCCAGCTCACCACCAGGGTGGTGAGTGGTCAGTGGAAACTTTGCTCCCCTCTTCACCCAAGTGTCCAAGACTTGCGGACAACAAAGTCAATCATCGAACTGCGGCCTAGGGTGTCCTAGTGCCAAGAGCACATATGGACACCCTTATGCTTGAACATGGTGTTAGTTATGGACAATCCATGATGAGCACAGAAGTCCAATACCAAAACACCACTCAGAACGGTTCAGAACGGGAGGGCCATTCCTCCCAACCACAGCCCTCCAGGTCTCACTGTCATTGCCAACATGGGCGTTTAAGTCCCCCAGCAGAACAAGGGAGTCTCCCGGAGGGGCGCTCTCCAAGACCCCCTCCAAGGACTCCAAAAAGGGTGGGTAGTCTGAACTGCTGTTTGGTGCATAAGCACAAACAAGGTGAGCATGACTATTTCTAGCCGGAACCTCTCTACCTCGCACACCAACTCAGGCTACTTCCTGACAAGAGAGGTGACATTCCACGTCCCAAGAGCCAGCTTCTGAAGCTGAGGATCAGACCGCTAAGGTCGCCGCCTTCGGCCGCCACCCATACCACATTGCACCCGACCCCTATGGCCCCTCCCACAGGTGGTGAGGCCATCAGAAGACCCACGTTTCCTCTTCTGGCTGTGCCCGGCCAGGCTCCATGGGTGAAAGCCTGGCCACCAGGCGCTTGCCAGTGTGCCCCACCTCCAGGCCTGGCTCCAGAGTGGGGCCCCGGTGGCCCGCGTCCGGGCGAGGGAACACTGTTTCCATTTATGGTAATCATCATAAGGGGTCTGTGGGTTGCTCTTTATCTGATCCCTCACCTAGGACCTGTTTGCCTTGGGTGACCCTACCAGGGGCATAAAGCCCCTGACAACATAGCTCCTAAGATCATTGGGATACTCAAACCCCTCCACCATGGTAAGGTGGCAGCCCAGGGAATGGTATATGTACATTTAATAGGATATTTTTTATTTACAGTATTATGTACAAAAAAATAATAATCTTCACTGAGCAAAGTTTACCTGTGTCAAATTTCTTGTTTGTCACAAAGTTGACAATAAAGATGATTCCAAGTCTCCTCCTTTTAATTATTTATTTTTACATACCTTGAAATACTGGGTGTGGAGGAGGAGTAGCAGCCATCTTTCTGTCGGATTTATTGATAAGTCCAAGACAATTAATAGCTAGAATTCTTTTTATTTTAAAGAAAGTAATTTAAAGCTCAATATTAGAAAATCGGAGAGACAATGTCGCTCTACAGAGCTAGAGGACTCCTACTTGATCTGGAAAAGTAGTCTTCTGTTGTATAAGAAGACAATTCACCAAGCTAGAACAGCTTATTTCTCATCACTAATAGAAGAGCATAAAATAATCCTAGGTTGTTTTTTAGTACAGTTGACAAATTTACAGAGTCATAGCTCTATTTAGCCATCCATTCCCTTAGCTCTCAGCAGTAATGACTTTATGGGATTATTTATAAATAAAATTGATTCTAATAAAAATAAAGCATTGGAGGTAACTGTAGAAACTGTTCTGTGTTTGGACTGTTTTGATCCTGTGGAGCTTCCCAAGTTATCAAAAATATTAGCTTCATCTAAACCTTCAACTTGTATGTTAGACCCAATCCCCAAAAAATATTTAACAAAGTGTTCCCTCTGATTACCACCTCTATTTCAGATAAGTACAACAGGCTTTGAAGGTTGCTGTAATTAAACCTTTACTTCAAACGTCAGGGTTACATGCTTGGGCTGATTCTGTTTACTAAATATATGCTTCTAATAAGTAAAATTGTCCGTCAGCTTGGGATAAACTTCCATTGTTATGCTGATGATACTCAGCTCCATTTATCCTTAAACCCTGATGAATTGAACCAGTTAGATAGACTACAGGCATGTTACTATGACTAACTACTGCTCTACATTTTTGTATTATTTGCATTAGAGCTGAAATAACAGCAAATAATGCACAACTGGAGAGTAGCAGGTGAATGTAGCAGAGTAGGCTGCTGGAGGACATAATGACCACTTTTCCCTCACTCACACAATTTTGCAATATTTTCTCTTATTTCAGCTTTAAACTTTATGTTCTCTCTCTGCTTTCTTCTCTTTCTAGAAGCTACACCTGGCCTGGCTCTATGTTTAGCTGTTACACCTTCCTGGAAAGGTACTGCTGCCAACAACTTAATGTTCACCTTCTACAGATGATACACCTGCCCTGTCTTTTAATATTTAACCCTGTCTCTCTCCTAGACGTAGCTATTGGTTGAGCTCATCCAGGAGGAATGAATACTGCAAGTCAGAGAAAACTTGAAAACTTAGAGAGAAAACTATTTAACCAATTTGAATAATACATCAAATTTGTCTATATTGTTTGATAACCCGGATCAATTGGAATGTATATACCTGACTTGAAATCTGTAGATTCGACTGAATTGACTTTGTAAAGCGCCTTGCGATTGCATATGTTGTGAATTGTTGCTGTATAAATAATATGAACTGAATTTATATGTCAGTCAGTCAGTCATTTTCTACCGCTTATTCCATAGTGGGTCGCGGGGAAGCTGGTGCCTATCTCCAGCAGTCTATGGGGGGGAGGCGGGGTACACCCTGGACAGGTCACCAGTCCATCGCAGGGCAACACACAAACAACCATGCACACACTCATTCATACACCTAAGGGCAATTTAGAGTGACCAATTAACCTAACAGGTATTTCTTTGGACTGTGGGAGGAATTTATATGTTGAGAAAAAAAAATGTATATTCTCCCTTTTCCAATGCTTCAAAAAAGTAAAAAAGAGCAAAACTAATTTTTGAGTCTCTTTTGCATAACTCTGCTTACAAGCTAATGGCAATAAAATACTTTAATTGGAGGTTTTAGAGAAGAAAGCAAAATCATTACAAGCTACAGGTAGTATTGAAATATTGCTGACAAATTCTGGGTAAATATTGAAGATAAACAAACTTGTTCTAATTAACTGGACGGATCTCCTGATGGTGCGTGCAGGCTTCTGCCTGCTTTTGATAAACGAAGCCTCCGATAACACTGAGAATGAACTAAACTAATACATTTGACACATAATAGCCCTATTGATACTGTAACAAAGAGCCACATGTCCTGATTGTGAGCCTGGGCCTGATGATACATCATCCAGCTGAACAGCTGACTGTGACAAGTTCATCTGTCCCAGTCAGGAGAAGTCTGTCTGCCTGAAGACTTAAGAGGAAAGTGCTGCAAAATAAAGGCAGCACACACAAATCACAGCTAAATAGATGATTAAACATTATAATACCCAAAGTTGCTGACTGATTCAAAAAATGCTGAGCTGGCAGAGGCTTAATGCAAACTATAATGGCCACTCCTCTGCTCCATGGACTTGGAACTAACTAAAACAGCTTCTCTAGTGGTGGTCTGCAAACTGCGGAGCACTGACACCGTGGCAAGCAGACAGGAATCACATGACAAGCCCCGTACCATGTACAAATGCACACAAAGCTGAGAGCGGACGGGCCGTCTGCGGCTGTCAGGCTGCATCCACACGACCATGTCCAGCTGCTCATTGGGAGCACGCACCGGGATCTGCCGACTGTCTGGTCAGTCAGATCAGAAGCTGCTTGTTGAGCCCTGTAGGAGCCGCAGACTGACAGACAAAGACAGGTGAAGGAAACAGAGCATCAAAACTAAAAATAACAACAGAGGAAGCAGAGAATAACAAGCATGAAAACAGACAGATGGGAACTGACACCAGAAAAGGACACAGAAAGTCTTTTTTTTACCACCATAACAGTAAGACAAAGGGAGTCAGGCTATCTGTTTAACTTACTGTGGGAGAGGACATGTTCCAAATTAGATAGTTTTCTTTAAGCACCTCTGAATAGGAAGGAAGCGTCTTGATATATTTGGAAAAGTGTTTGTGAAAATAGTCACAAAAATGGAAGAATCCTAAATATTATTCATGTTTCAAGCATCACAGGGCCTCAGATGTGCCGAATGAAATTATTTGACACTAGACTACAAACTTTAAGTCCTCCAGGAGGCAACGGAGTCTAATTCTGGTCAAAGACCATAAGCGAGAAGTTACTGAAAGTTTTGGTGAAAGATAAGTATGATAAAAAGTTTAGCCTCCCTAATGGTGGTTAAATACACTATTCAGTGTTAATTGGGTAAATGCATTAATTCTGCCAAAAAGTGGCAAAGGTTGGGCTAGAGGACACAGGCATTTTAAATTGCTTTCCAGCATTTTGATTTAAAAACTAGGTAAATTTTTTCCCTTTAATGTACCATTACCTTGGTATCTGCTAAGTGTATTCCTTGTCTAACAGGAGAGTGTTTTAAACAATATGTATAAAATAATAAAAATTTATAAGATACAGTGAAATAAGTATTTGCTCCTTTACAGATTTTTCTGTAAAGGATTTTTTACAGTTTTCCGTGGCTGGAGAGTGGGCTTGGAAGCAGCTCACAGGAACTGCTGTGTGAATGGCGCTTGGTGCTATCAAGAGTAACAATGTGGCTCATCGATGAAAACACTCATTGTCTCTTTTCTCAGTCTTACAGAAGACCCTGCACAAAGGGGATTTTGTCACAGCACCCCGATCTCTCGTTTCTGTCAGCAGCGATGCCATTTATACTGCAGACACGTTATATGTGCAGCGTGAAGGTAATACAGCAGGCCTTCTAAATGGCTTCTCCATGGAGCTCTTGTAAGAGCTTGTAAGATTACAAGATAAACACCTTTACAGATTTTTCTATTTAGGTTTTTTTGTCACATTTAAATGTATCAGACCATCAAAGATTGACATTAGACAAATATATCCTAAATTAATCTTAGCTAAACTAAAACCTCTGCCCTTTGGATGAAAGGTAAAAATTCTTCAAGAAACAGGAGAAGTCCAGTTGCCTTCAACTCTAGCACTTAGGACTGTCATCTCCTGGATGACGGTGAATCTACACCAGCGTATGGCAGTAACAACAAACACCACAAATGTCCACAATTATGAGTCCTGCAAAAAAGGACATTGAATTCTCTTCTAAATGAAGGATTTACTGCTTTCAGCTTAGACTTCACACATTAGCTCCTTTTGAGATTTATCTGGCAACATTTTCTATCAGCAACAATGTCTGATATATTTGTTAGTGTTATCAGTGAACTTTATTAGTAGATACTAAATTAGATTGACAGAATGACATTCAACCATTAAGTTTGTGGGGCTTTTTTTGTTTTTTTGAATTATGTGCACCAAATCTAGAATCTGCATAGTTAAACTTCCTTTGCTCCACAAATCTTTCAACTGTTGCACAAAGAAACATGCAGGTCAGTTTATGGCTCTATTCAAGAGTGTCTTGTTTCCTTTTCCACGTATCCCTCACAGACATTTCCCAGGGAACACAGCATTGTTTTGTGGGGATTAAAATTCACTGAAGATTATATCTGCTTCAGCACTGCGGAACAATACAGAAGGATGTGGGGGTCCCACTTGTCACCGCTCAGAAAGGAGACCGCCCACCCATCCTGATCAGAGGCTGTGGCATGCTATGAGCCCAATTAGCAGCTGATCCATTGCAAAAACTGTCCACCTGCTTGCACTTTTCGCTTTGATAAAGATGAATGTTACAGCTCTGAGTGTTGCTGATGGTCAGACATGGATATTTTCCTTTGGTTTGTAAAAAAAAAAAAAGAAAAATATTATCTTGGTTTGATTTTATATTGTGGAAAAAGCAACTTGATGATCTCAGGACTTTTGTCTCTGGAAAACTTTTTGAGTCAGCAGAGAGATATGCACCCAAAGTTTTCCGTGGCTGGAGAGTGGGCTTGGAAGCAGCTCACAGGAACTGCTGTGTGAATGGCGCTTGGTGCTATCAAGAGTAACAATGTGGCTCATCGATGAAAACACTCATTGTCTCTTTTCTCAGTCTTACAGAAGCCCTGCACAAAGGGATTTTTGTCCACAGCCCCCGATCTCCTCGTTTCTGTCAGCAGCGATGCCATTTATACTGCAGACAAAATGGGGAAATGGAGCATGAAGGGTAAACAGCAGCCTTTCTAATGGCTTCCCCCATGGAGCTCTTGTAAGAGCTTGTAAGATTTTTGCCTTCTTAACTTTGGCAGAAGGCAAATAAACATCTGCCATTTGACCTGCCATGCTGGTTAAATACTCTACTGTTTAAGTGCTGCTTTATACATCATAATGCAAACCTGCTTTGTGCCAGCAGATAGGAAACCAAATCTCTTTGTGCGACCACACGCTGGAAGAAAAACTTCAACAAAGACCTGAAGTTTTTTCTTCATCTTTTGTTGCAGACAAAGGACTGTGTCAAGGTAATAATTAGGTGTCTGGAGATGTCTTTCTCCTCTAATTTACTGCAGAGTTGCTTGAAAAGATGCTAAAGTTAGGATGTTTAGCATCTGGTTTTATTGAATTCTACAGTATAAAAAAGTATAATACAAAAATGTCCACTTTGTAGGTCCATGTTCTTTGAACACAGAGCAATGGTCCAGTCTATTTTTTTCCTTAGTCCATGTGAAATGTTTCTGTCTCTGTTAAGGAGTGACAAGGAATTGCAGCTCATGTCTTGGATACAAGTCATGTGAACAAATTAGGAAAATCCTATAAAAGTCTGCGTGTCTAACATATTCGTAAATATGGATATTTAAAATAACTTTTAAAAATACAAATAATTTATTCAAGCAATTAAAACTGAAGAAAAAAAACACCCTACATTTGTTCTCACTCAAAGCGGTTAAAATTACACATGCATATCACATCAGGTGTATTTGAAAAGGGACAATGAATACCAAGGTAAGATCCAAAGCTGTCTGATGCCTTCAGAAAGGAAATAGCAACTGGTAAGGGATTAAACAAGGTCTTAAAATATATAAAAATCTGCTGTTCAGGTGTACTGAAAGCAGTCTTTAAGTGGAGAACATTCAAAACAACAGCCAACATGCTCAGGTCTGATAGTTCAAGCAAGTTCACCATTACAGCAGACCACAAGATGCTGTAAGGGGTCTCCAAAAACCCTAAATGTCCGCATGGGATTTAAAGCAGATTCTTGCAACTGTTGATGTGAAAGAGTATGTCTGTACAATCAGAGAGACTGCACAAGTTTAACATTTGTGGGAAGGGTGCAAGGATAAATCTTTGCTCTCTAAGAAAAATATGAGGATTGTCTGGGAGGAAGTAGCCAAAGACCATGACTTCAGAATAATTTTCTTTGGACAGATGAGTCTAAAACTAAATAATTCCAAAAACAATTTGGTATCCCTGGTGAAGAACCTCGTACTAATTGTGAAGCAAGGAGTTGCCATTATCTGTGAGGCAGGAGCTGGACCAAAACACAGACAGGACAGTGGAAGCAGCATTATGAGTTGCAGTGATTTAAAAAAAAGAACAACTTACAAACAGACAAAAAGGAAACAAACCGTGGAGCACAGACTGAGATCTGGGTTGACCAGTGAGGAAAAATGGGCATAGTAACGATGGGAAGGATCCAGTGGAAAACAATGAAAATCACAGAGCTTAAATCCTGAGGGCAGGTTTGGAGAAATGACAAACAAACCAGAAGAGCTGATCAGATGAAATGAGGAGCAGCTGGTTGAAGAAAAGCAGGAAGGGTTAGGGACTAATTAACACAGATAGAGCTGAACAGAGAAGAAACCCAGGGTAAATATCTAACAGAGATCTAACAGAAAATACTTAGTATAAGTATAAAGAACACAAAAATAAACTAGGAAGTTAAATACAGAGAATAGAGTAACATGGAGACACCTACTCACAATAATAAACACAGAGAAAGTAACTGAATAAAAGCACAACAAAGAAATTATCAGAATGCAAACACAAAAGAAAATCAAACACCTCAGGAGAGTGACAGGAGGTGGGAGAGTCATGCTTATATCGATGCTTTCCTGTAGAAGGACCTGGCCAGCTCAAATCACGGGATCCCCCATGAATTCAAGACTATTTGTAAAAAGTGACGGCTGAACCAGGACCAGATCTTGTGACACAACAATGACCCACAACCTTCAAGTAAATCCATCAAGGACTGGCTGAGAATTAAGAAAGGATAATTCCTGAACCAAGTCAGAGCCTAGATCTCACTGAGCTGCTGTGCGGTCACCTGAAACAGGCTGCACAAGAAGCTCTTCAAACATCTCACATCTGAATCTAATGTCAGAGACTGGTGGATGGGTACAAGAAGGTCCTGACTGGAGTTATTTTAGCCAAAAGGGTGACCCCTGCTATAAGCAGGTAAGGTGCCCTAGCCTTTCTTCAGCTAGAATCTTTTTAAATTACTTTCTTTCCCTGTGATAAATAAAAAGCAAGACTGGACATCAATAAGGAAACCATTTTCATAAAGATGATGTGTCCTTATTTTTTGTGTGGTGGATCTTGAAACACCAACTCCAGCCACATTGTAATCCCCATTGCTTGTGCAACTTGTGCTACCACGCTTTTTCCTTCCACTCGACTTTCCATTAATATGCTAAGATACAGTGCTCTGAACAACCAGCTTTGTTGGCAATGATCCTTGTGGTTTACCCTGCATGTGGTCAAAATCAGTGATTATTTGCTGGACAACTTGATGAGTCAGTAGTATTTCCCGTGATTGTGTCAGCCATAAAATATGTCTTTATTGGTCTGATATAATATTCAGATTTTCATAGAAAATAGTTCCGGGGTATTAACAGTAAGCCATAATCATCAAAATTAGAAATAAATTGTTGAAATAAGTCACCTGATGTATCGAATTACTGAAATCAGTCTGTGGTTTCTCAAAATTGTTCTAATTTATTTGGTTAGGTGTAGAAACAGATCTACTGAGGGATCTATAAAAATACGATACTTGCTCACATAAAGAGATACTAAACTTCTGACAGAGACTGAATTTTTCCCCCAGAAGCCTCCTCTCCTCATACAGGTGGCTGCAGTCCTAGCCTCGCATGCTTCACACCAAGACAAAGGCCAGGGGAGACCACTGGCCATGTGACAACATTTTTGTTTTCACTGCTCTGCACTCTCCCACCCTCTGCAACATTTCATTATTTCCAAACCTATGAGCTCAAACAACTTGCTAGCGCAGCTCAGTCAGCTAGGGCCTTTGATGGGAACTCCCTGGTGCTTTGGTCCTGTTTGGTGGCTTCAGATTTTGGAGTGGAGGTTTTCACTTTTTCTCAGTTGAATGTGAATGACATGGAGCGAAAAAAGCAGGCGCTTCAGTTCAATCGAGATCTGACGCTGATGTTCCTATTTTAGGGTGGGGTCTTCAAAGCTCGGTGAAAGGACCTGCTGCTGTTTTACGAGCCAACAAACCAAACACATTTGCTGACTGATTCATTGCCTGTGAAAAAAGGCTCCCTTGTAGCCATCTGCCCAAAACCTAAGAAAAAGGAAAAACAAGCAGTAACCCAAGCCCACCAAGACAGCCTTATTTACCCACTCTGCCTGCACAAACATGCAGATGCTAACAGTGATGGATTAGGCCGGGGTTATCCCAGTCAGCCAACGCGGTGATAACAGAGTGAGTGCTTTTGGGCTGGGCAGAGGTGGACACTGAAGTCGATTAAGGTGAAGTCCAAAAAGAGGGGAGATTTATCTCCAGCATGCCACAAGGGATTAGGTTTCTCCTCCTGCCTCCTAATCTGGACCGGAGGGGACGATTGTCACTTTCCTAAGCAACTCGTATTGATATTATGTGTGAGCACCTCCAAAGCCAGGTTAAATCTGGGGATTAAAGCCATGCACTTAGAGCAGGAGGACCTGGATTTGGGATGCCATAGTGAATTCCTTTGTAAATGTTCTCAGGGCATAATTTCAGTGTATTAAGTCCACAGTTTAAAAAAAAACAAAAACACATCTGGCTCTCTGAGGAGTGAGGGGTGACAGGGGGAGGAGGGGGAGATCTGGGTGGTCACTGCAAGTGCGACAGATCCCTGTGAGCCGCTAATGAAGAGGGTGCTGATTTGGACGTAATGGAGAGTCTCGTCGGATGGATCAGTTAGTCTCTACACAGGTGTGCACAGTAGAAGAGGCAGAAGCGGACTGAGACTGATGCTCTCTGGACCCAGTGACTTCTACTTCAAACAAAGGCAAAGGCACCCACTTTCTGTTTTTACTATCATTCTTTCAGCTTTTGTTCGAAACCACCAGCATTCAACACTCCAGACAGAGCCCGGTGTTTCTATTAGAAACAAGTTTCGAAACAAGTTTTAGCTGTTGGGACAGCTGACAAAACCCCACTTCAAAAAAAATACTAGACTGGGTCTCACAGCTGATAATTGTGACACATTTACTCTGATAAATAAATCTTTATATTTCAGTCAGATGAGGTCCAGTCAACATTAGATGTTTTCTACAGGAACTGTAAAGCACAACTGAATAAAAATATTAACATTCACACATTCTTTGCAACAATTCAAAAAAACCCAAATTCATCTTAGCTAAAAAATAGAAAAACTAATCTGAGATAACAGATTGTGGACATTAAAACATCTGTCAGATCTTCTGAATAAATTCTAATTTTGACTTTTGTTTAACTTCCATCTTACCATATATGCTGGACTAGACCATCTGGGCTATTTTCAAAAGAATGGCAACATAAAAACATTATCAGACAGACGAATGCATTCCATGAATGGTATTGGATTTTATTAAATGCTGCAAGGAATGTTTGACTTTATGCACGCTGACTCTTCTGTTCACACAGCCATAAAATAGAGATTTAGCAATATCAATCATTAGTCTGTCACCCCAAGTGAAATCAATAGCGCAGTCACCAGACTGGATTAATAATTCAGCAACGCTTTAATCTATTAAAAAGCCAAACATGCTTGATGCTTTAGTGACCCGGAATATACTCTCAGAGCTATCAGTGAGAACGGAGTTTTATTGTGTTTTAAGGTCCACTGTTAAAGGGACATGGTTAGGCAAGAAAGGACATTCATAGCCATACAGAGTGCACCCTCCTTTGATTCCAGCGTCTTACATATCATCTGGTCTGTACTAGGTTCTAAAATTACTTACATCCAACCTCAAGTGTACAAAAAAACACAACTGGTTCAAAACTAGGCCTCTGTAGAAACTGATAACATTCTAAGCAGGTAGTTCAGCCACATAACAGAATCTGGCTGCACTGTTCAATGATTAAGATTAATTGGAATGTATGTACCTGACTTTTGTGAAGTGCCTTGAGACGACATGTGTTGTGAATTGGCGCTATATAAATAAACTGAATTGAATTGAACTTGCATCAGCTGTGTTTTGAGCAGGTATCCACCTGAAGCATGCAGGGCACCAGCCCTTGAGGACCAGAGTTGGACACCCCTGTTCAATAGGATTTAAGCAGGAATGTAGCAGCCAGGTGCTGCTAATCAAATGCACTGTATTAACTGATTGTCAGTGGAACCATATGAAAGCAAGAGTTTTGACCTGGAACATACAGGTGTGTGTTAACACAAAGTCAAGTAGGAAAGACGGCAGGAATAAGTTTAGAGATGCAGCTGATGAAGCCCATCAATCTGGAAGGGATTATAAGGTCATTTTCAAACCCACAATGATTCCAGGACATCGTTCTACAGTAAAAGAGGGAGAAGCTGAACAAGTGGAAAACATGGACCGCTGCCAATCTTGTCAGGAGATGACGTCCTAGCAAACACTCCAAGATCAAACAGTAGCGATGAGAAAAACGTATTTGAAAGCAAAACTGCACTATGTGCAATTAAAGTTTATTGTTTTGCAAATTCCTGGAAATCATTTTTGATTGACTGCATAATAAAGGAATATAGTTCACATCATAAACCTCAAATTCATTTACCTGAAGGGTTACTGCACCTCAAACTGTACAGCCTAATCCTTAGACACAGATAAAAGCAAAGTACAAAAGGACAAAAAAACTTGAACTCATTAAAAAAACGTCTTTGAAAACAGGAGTCCAAGACACGTTGGATAAAACGATGACTGTTTTATTGCAAACAAAAGAACAAATGACAAAATCTACCACCCGTCCCTCTCTGATTCCTGTGAGACTTCAATCATTCAAGAACACTGTACAAAATAATTGGTCACCAGCTCTCAAGAACAGATATAAAACGCAGTGAAAACAGGGTCTCCCTCTTATTGTGAGACATGAGTCTATTGGAAGCTTGTAAGATAAACTAATATTCTGTGAAAATTACAGACCTCATACAAAAAATAAGATTTTTCTTCAATAATAAAAAAAAGCCAGCATATTTACAGGAAAATAATATTTTCTATGAACCTGGCTTGCCTAAATTCCCAGTGAAACTTTGCTTTATTACAATTTTCCCAGTAACCAACTTGTTACATGTGTCCTTTTTAAACTCTGTAAGGCATGATAATAAACCTTTTGTCAACTCTGCTGCTTTGACAACAGCAAATCTTAAATATGAAAGATGGAATACAAATTAAAAAAGCGCATCTGCCCTCTTTTTAATAATAACCATATTTACATTAATGCTTTCAGTATCTTTCAGCTTTTAAAGTTTCTGTGCATTGCTCAGCCCATTTAAGGCACCGGCTATTCAGTAGAGGAGTCCAGAACAAACCCACAACGACAGACAACAACTAATCCCACTCTAATACTATATGTAATATGTACATGTAATATAAACATTAGTGATGGAAAATAATTGGCAGCAAATAACTGCGCATGCAACCAGTTGGTGAGCAACAAACCAAAAAGCACAAAAAGGTTTCAAATAAAAAAACATTCATCCAATCAGTTGGTTTTGCTTTAAAAACTGAACCAAGGCTGATTAAAGATCAGTTTTAGAGCAGAGGCAGCTGTTTGCATGGAGAAAACCTTTCCAAATATAAGCTATGAAGAGCTATGAATAAACTGCACAAGGAAAATGCAGACACGGATGTGCCGTATATCACAGAGAGCTGCTGCTGCCAGGCGTGATGAGGAAGGGTATAAAAGCTGATTAAAAAGCTGAAGGTTTTGAGGGGAGGACTGCTTCTTCAATGTGGTCTGCAGTGGCAGATGTGTGGCGATGATGGGAGTGAAAGCTGAGCTAAACAGATTAAAGCAGTTTATTCTGAGACATCTAAACCTTTGACCGAGGCCCTGCCAAGAGAAAACGAGGGTGGAGACGCGCACCAGAAATCTATAAAATGAGAATGGAGACCTCAGAATACAGCTGAGCCTCTGTTTTAATCTGAATGGATCACATTTATTGTACAACGCATTACAAAGTGGAGCTGCTGAAGCATTCCTTCTGTTTGCTTTTTAGTCAAATTTAAATGTTTTAATCATCAAACGAATTTAATGTCAGATTAAGATAAACTGAGTCAATAAAAAAGCTGATTTCAAATGATTAAGGGAGAAAAGCTATTGAAACCAACCTCTACTAGCCCCCTTGTTCCTTGTGGATGGTAACTGGTTTCTCTAGACATCAACTCTAGACATCAACAAAGGCAGGCAACCATTTGCAGTAACTGGTGATAAATCCTTTACATCACTGTGGAATTTTGGTCTATTCTTCCTGGCAGAATTATTTCAACCTGGCCACCCTAGTTAGTTTTTTGTTTTTCATTTGGCCATTTAGAGGAAGACTTGCTTGTGTATATTTAAGTTTAAGGTTAAAAACTGTTGGCTGATCTTCCGTTGGGTTCATGGTTCTATCAATTACGGCAAGTCATTCAGTTCCTGAAGAAGCAAAGCAGTTCCCGACCATCACACTACCACCACCATGCTTGACTGTTGTTTAGTGTTTTTCAATGAAATGCTGTATTAGTTCAACAAAAGGAAGTAACAGGACACACAACCTCCAAAAAGTTTTACTTTTATCAAGTCAGTCAACAAAATACTTCTCTAAGAGTCTTGGGTTACATAAAGATTTTTTTTCTTTCGAATGTGAAGCGATGGTTTTCATCGTTTAACTCTCCCATTTATGCCATTGTGAGCCAGTTTCTTTCTTAGGTTGAATCATGAACCATGGCATTAACTGAGTTCAGTGAGGCCTGCATTGCTTTGGATGTTGTCCTGAGTTATTTGTGACCTCCTGGATGAATCCTTGGTAACTGCTTGGAGTAATTTTGGTGGTCCGGCTGCTTCTGGGAAGGTTAAGCACGGTTCCATATTTCCATCATTCGTGGATGAAGGCTGTGGTTAGCTGGAGTCCCTAAGCTCAGAAGTGACTTTGCAACTTTTTTCAAGCTGATAGATCCCAGTGACATTGTTTCTTATCTGTTGATTTTTGACTACTTAATTTTGCCAAATAGGTTCTATTTAAGTGAGTCTACAGCTCTGGCAAATAATTAATTTTCAGATAGAGCCAAAGTGGTTTTGACAGCTTTTCTTCCTTTAACTGAAACAATAATCTGTAAACAATTTTTTTTGTATTTACTCTTCTTACCTTTGTCTGATACTAATACATGGCAACAACCTGGCTGGCAAAAGGAAGAGTCTTCTAAGTGGAAAAGTGTGGGGATGGATAAAGCAGGAAGAGGTGAGATCACTGATGATGTCAGCTCTTTTGTTTCAACTTAGTTTCACAAGAATTGTTTGTAGGGAAAATAGAAACAAGTATCTTTCCCATTGGGAGCCACGACTCAGACATCCCTGATCTCCTCGGTTCAGATTTTTTCTTCACTTCCAGATTAAGTTTCTTGTTTCCATGACCACTCCATATCCTCAGAGGAGCCAAACCCCAACATTACAGCATGCCTTGCAGTGACGTCAGCTCCACACACTGTTTCCAGACTATCTGAATAATCCAAAATTCAAACATACTAAAACTGAAGGATCTGTTTGGAGCTTTCCCCTCTCTTTTTGTTGCATGTTGGTGATCTTGAACCATGACGGCGGGGTGTTGAGCGGCAGCAGTAAAACTGTTGGTGGTTTATGCAGCCACATAATGTCAGATGACAGCCGTACCAGTCGCATCTGGTATTTATAACAGATCACTTTGATCTTGTGTTATAAAAAAACTTTAATGGCCAATTGGTGCTGTTCTTAGAGACAGAAATCTGAAAATATTCAGGAGGGAAAATGTAAAAGACAGCAGTGCAGCCTGTTATCAGGGAGAAGATGGGAGGCCTGGGCTGTTTTGAAGTTTGCTGAGAAGTTTAATAACAGAGCTGAGACTGTGACTGCATGAATGCGGCTGGAATAACTTATGTCACTACCCATATCAGTTGATTTGGTTTTAAGTTATTATCGTACCCCACTTTTACACAGTTTGAGATTGGTTCGGTTTCTACAATAGCCATCTGTGGGTAGCAGTTTAGGCTGAATTTGCCCTTAGTGTTTTGGATTCAGATCTGACGGCTTAACTGATCAAGTCCCATTTTATCAGTTTGCATTGGGGAAGCATATTGAAACTTGCTGATTACTGGAATCAGGCAATTTTCTTCCTGAATGGACCTGACCAGTGACCAGCCAGCTTTGAAACACCGATCTTTTTCCGATGAGCGCACCACATAGGTGCAATAAGGCTGTACTGAGAGCAACACTCTTTGGTGTGAAAGTTATGAGTGAAGACAGGGTTAAAGTCAAGTATTAGCAAGGTATTTAGAGATGAAGACAGAGGAAGCACGGAGTTCTAATAAGCAGGACAATATTTTCAACATGTTGGTGTTGATCTCTGATTCATGTAGGCTGTGAGACAATGAGAGAGAGCAAGACTTTCAGCTGATAACAGGAAGGCTGAACAGAGTGCTCCAAAGGTGCTCTGTTTAATTCTTTGGAGATTTAAACCTCCGTTATTTGGAAATATTTTTGGAAGTCTCAGAGTAAAGGTAAGGATTTACATTCTTTTAAATAAAATCCCAGAAACTGCAGTTTAAGCAACACTACAACTAGGACAAGTTGCTAAAGACAGTTCTATAACCATCTTGTTTTTGTTTTATAATTATTTCATCATTTTTTACCGTTTTGTATTATTAACAGCCTGTTTCACAGCAACTGCTCTCTCAGATGCGATGTCACCTCTGCTCCTAATATTAATAACTAATAACTGATGAAGAAGCAGGCTACAAAAAAATTACGTTACTTAAATCTTCTAAGTTCTTACAGAGAAATCCGAATTGAACAAAACTGGTATCGGCATGTCAAAGCTTTACAAAAACTCTCTTTAAACCACATCTATGTTTACCTGCTAGGAGTATGCATTGCTAATATTGCTGTGGCTGATAACACTGAGCGCAAATGTTAAAAATCAAACAGTAGCCGCCTGAGGGAGTCCACTGACATTTTTAACAAATGAAGCGCCTCTCAAGGATGCTTACTGAATGCTAGAAAATGTTTTATCCTACCTTGCTTCACTACTAGAACCAGGTCAAAACTGTTTTGTTTGCCTGTCATAGCTACACATCTGTACTTGGTTAAAATGAAACGTTTGTGATGTTCAAGGTAAAACTAAATCCTGGGCAGACCGGAAGTTGATAAGGGTGCTGGCAGATTGAAACAAACTGATTATTTTGTGTAAAGTCAGGAACAGCCAATGCTCACAATCATCACTTTTTCATCACCTTATCTGCTCTAGTTTTTCTAAGAAATGACCACGACAAGAGGAAGCAGCTGCAAACAGCTTGTAGATGAAGAGCTGCCAGCGATATGCTACACATCTTTACAGACTAAGATCATTTACCAGGTCCTGCAGCTATCTGGAAACAGTAGTGAGTGAATTCAAATCTGACTTTGGTGACAGAAGCAACAAGAGACTATGCCCTTTGCACACTTCTTTTAAACTAAAAATAAAAAAACAGCTTTAGGTTTGGAAGAAAATAAAAAGGTGTTGCTATGACAACCATGGATGTTAGAATTCAGGCTTAGCAACAGCTGAAAGGCTAAAGGGGTTTTCCACAGTGTCTATCTCTTGAGCTTTAAGGTGACAACTGAAACAACTTATGACTAATTCGTGGTTCTGTGAGTTCTGTGAAAAATCAACATGGATTTATACCAAACATTGTTCATATTAGTCAGTGTCTGTATTAGGCATGAGCTGGTTATAACAAAGATCTAAAAACAGTTTCAAAATGACCCAAGTTTTAGGTCCTAGCATATCTACTGTTTAAAGTGTTTCTAAAAATATGACAGAGAAAGTACCAGGGTGACCAGAGATTTCTCTTAGGAGCTCAGAGCTGCTTGTTGCTGAGCCCTACCAGTCAGCTGGTTGAAAGAATCCTCCAATACTATTCCTCCAGCTACAGGAAATACTGCCACCTCTTTTGTTTAGGCATTATTTTACCAGAAGTTGCAATAATTGTTGCTTTTCTGTTTTTAAATAAAAGCAATTAGATGATTTTTAAACATTTCTGCTTTAAATCTTTGTATGAATAGCATGATACTGTGGTATTTTTGCTCAAGGTTAACAAACCATGAGAATCTCATACCGGTCCATGTCTACATAGTTACATACAATGATCCATGGCTTTGCTTTGCCCTTTCTTCGACGCCTCAGCAAGTCTCCCTTTTCATCTTGTAAATTTCCCTTTCACTTAATGATACTTCAGAAAGCATGCAATATAATTTGCTTTAAATACTGTTTTCAGCCATAATAAACGTTTCACTTATGTGTGAAAATGCACAAAAACCTCTCATGAAATCATTTTCTAAATGCCACAGAAATTGTGAGGTTTCAGGAGAGCACAGCTCATTCAGTCAGCGGAATAAATACTTTGAGATAACAAGGGTGTGAACAGCTAACCTGTAAAAAACGACAGGTGCAAACACAAACCAGCAGAAAATAAAACCTCGTTCACATTGGTTTGACACATCGCTGTTGGCCAAAGCAAAAACAGGTAAAATCTCTGAGGCGTTCCAGCTTCGTGTAGCTCTTTACTACAAACTTTCAATCCACTAACACATCCTTAAGGTTGGGAGGTTACAATCAAGGCAGAGCAAAATTGTTCAACAAGCTCAATGTAAAAGCTTAGAAATTTCATGAATGCTTCTCAAATTAAATGATGCATCCTTCAAATATGTGTCTGTCACTTGTTGACTTAATTTCAGTTGGATGTTCACTGTTCTGTTCTTATTTGTCCTCAAACATACCACTCTCTGCGTGAAATCACAGATCCGTCTATGTGCGACACATAGTCGCTGTCTGTACCATTTTCATAGCAGTCATCCGGGAGGTAGGGGGAGCCGTTGTTTACAATGGGGCTGTGCACGGGAGGCCCACAGGGATGCATGTTTTGATTGTAGTTGTCTGGGTAATAGTTTCCGTCTTTCATGCCCCTGTGGGTATCCCCCCTGTCGTTCCAGTCATCCCTGTCCTTCCGCTCAGGAGTGTAGTCGGGGTAAATAATGTCCCCGCCCAGTTTGGGTTTCAGCTCCTGGCTGCCTTTGCTCATGTTGTCCCCATAAACCTCTTGCAGCTCATGTGGCTGTAGAACATCTATCTGAGACTCCTTCTGCATGTCGGAGGGTCCCAGGTACTGCTTGGTGTAGTAGTCTCCTCTGAAGGTTCTGCGCTGGCGCATAAAACAAGCGCCACCGAGGATCAGCAGGAGAATCAGGAAGAGAACCCCACCCACTGCCCCGCCAATTATAGTGCCGAGGCTGCCGTCATGGATGGAGGCCAGGGTGGGGGAGCTGAACAGGGCTCTGTGCCGGTCCACATCTGTTCTGGTTCCGGACGCATAGTGGACAGAGGAGGCAGTGGTGCTAGGGGCTGCAGTGGTGGGGGGAGGATCTGCAGAGCAAACATAAAAGGACTTAAACCATAGAGAAAAGACAGCAAATGGAGTGAGAGGAGAGTCATAAAACTGTAGCAGAGGAAGGAAACACTCTGCTCTGTGACAACTGACAAAGCAAATGTGATTCTTTTATTAATTTATGACAACACTGTAGAGAGTAAGAGCTTCTTTTGAAAATCTGAAAGCAGAGATGTGCAGCAAAAAGGAAAAAGCAAAACTATTCAGACTACCTTCACCTTTTTTACATTTTTTTACATTACACCTACAGACACCTACAACGTATTTAAAAAGGAGTTTATGTTATATAACAACACATGGAAATGTGTTGTTGTGAAGTCGAAGAAAAACTATACATTTTTTCAGATCTAATTAAGAATGTATAACAAACTGATGTTCATAGATGCTCTCTATCCAATCTTCCCAATAAAATACTGCAAAGAACAGTGGTTCCAAGTATTGAATAGGGGGCCTGAACACAAACTCATACCAAAAGCTTGTTTGTATAAAAAAGCTGAAGCCATGCATCCTTTTCCTTCCACAGAACCAGTCTGTGCTGGTTTGTCTTGGATTATCAGATCCAATATCAATAAAACACAATGATGTTTGTCATAGTAATGCGATAAAATGTGAACAAGTGGTATATATAGCTTTGGAAGGTACTGAAAGTGTTAAATGAGAGATAGATGGTCTACCTGCTTCCTTTCTAAAACCAGCTGGGGCAGAGACATGTGAGAAGATGAAACCCTGTATGATCGATGCAAGGTTCCTGAATCTGTTTTGTCCTCCAGCTCTTCTCATGAGTCAGAGGTGCTTAGAGCTCAAGGTCAGGATAAGTGTCTCTATGCTGACCTGGAGCCTGTAGGTCTAACACTAGTCGATGGGTTAACAGGCAGATCGTAACCATAACTGCATTTAAGTCACAGTCTAGGTCATCGTAGAGCTATAATTATTGCAACAATTGGTTGAGTAAGAATTTAGAGTACGAGAGCAAAGGATCAGAGGCAAAGCAAAGGCAGTAGAGAAGATAACAGACACAGATCAAGGTTGTTGAACTTGTTTATTAACATCATTTATTGCAGGGAATAGAAATTTGCAGCCATGTAGACGACCATCTGAGAGAGATGCGGCCAGAAACCAAAAAGTTGCACAGACAAACTGGGAATGAGAAGCAGCTAAATGCTTGAAGCGGGCAGGGTATATTACTGAGCTCAAACAGGTCATCTCCACAGGGGACGGAGGCAAGAGGATGCATGCCCAAGACTCAATATTTGACAAGGAAAACAAGATAATTGCTCAGTGCAAGTCCGTTCTGGACAGGATGTCAGCTGTGCTTTCATTCGAGGCAGAACTTCCAAAAGCAGGCGGTTCACAGATGGAGCCCGACGGCATGCTTTGGGACTCCTGAAGCTCTTTCCTCTCAACAGTGAGATACCAGAAGGACTGTGATTGTTACAGGAAAGCAGTGCCCAAAAGTAGTGTTTGCTTTGTTTGGAAGAACAAAAAGAATAAAAGGAGCGTCGAGATGTAATAATAAAACAAAAGAAAAGGAGAGTTCTCAGGATCCACACCCTAACTTTATAACGATAAACTCAACCAAAGACAGGGATCAGATGGGAGCAGCTCAGTTTCCTAGAGCTTTTGTTTTATGATGACAAACAGTGCAAAAGTATTCACACCTCCAGAACATTTTGTCACATTAGAACAACAGAGTTCACTACTATATGTTCCTGAGATGGCAAATAACACACACAAAGTAGTGCAGGAAAATGATACATGGTTTTTAGCATTCTTGACAATGTAGAAGTGCGGCCGGCATTTCTGTTCAGCTCGCATGGGACAATGCTTTGTGAAACCACCTTTTACTAAAATTACAACCGCAGTTTTTTGGGCTATTCCTCTAAATAAATGTGCATGCCACACTTTTCAGTACAGTATGCTATTTGTTAAAGAAAATAAAAGAGAAATCTGTGGGTGTAACATGACAAAATCAGAAAATGTTTCAGGGAAATTCATATTTTTTCAAGACACTGTAACTGAATAAACAAGATAAGATGCAAATGAAATTAAACCCTGTTTGGAGAATCAGAAAAGTCCCCACTCCCTTTACTTCACAGTTTAAATAATGGGAACTGTTTGTGTGCCAGTGTTGTAGAGTACAATCTACTGCTGAATAAAGATGTTTTATGAGGTATAAATACAGACTTTTGCATGCTGCAAATCTGTGAACCCAATTCATTATGTCCTGCTGTGTAACCTGACCTTAACAAAGCACAGTAAAAAGGCTACATGGGCGAATAAAGGGATTAAACCGGTTCTTTTCTTATCTGAGTCATCTAATGTTGCCAAAACCACAACACTGGAAACTTTTGGTCCTGATACTCTTTATCTGCGCCCCGTGCTCCTCTGTTGCCAGGAATGTGTGAAAGTGGATCTGAGCAGGGACATTTAGATTTACATGGAAGCTTAGCTGTTCTAGTGACCTGAATTACTGAGTTTTAACCTACATGAGAAAGACTTAATGCAAAAACAAAACCAAACAAACTCAACATTGTTTTTAGTGGTAAAGTTGAGCAGATCTGGTAATATGTTACTAAACTGTGAGAAAAGGTTAAAAGTACCTTGAACCCAGAAGTTGACATCGTGAATTCTGTGACCAATGTCATTAGTCACCTCACAGCGATAGATTGCAGAATCATTGCGCTCCAGCGGCCGTGTGAAAGAAAGGCTGTTGTTTGAGATCTTGACACCCTCCTGCATTGAACCATCCAACCTGAACAAAAATTAGAAGTGACATATTTTGGTGTGCAGCATGCAACAGAAAAATACCTGAAAAAGAAAACAGCTGGACAGATCTCACGGCCTTCCTTTAAAATTATAATTAAAAAGGAAACAAAAAAGAAACATTTTGAACACTCTGCTGGTTCAGTTTGTTGTGGTAACTAACATTATGTCACATAAATTACATGAACTCTTTCATCAGTCGTAAGGAAAGCCTCTATAAACGGAGCACAGTCTTAATGTCTGGGGAGTGGAACAATTAATTAGCAAGTCCAGACAATGCTGGTGCTGTTAAACCCTGGAACACCAGATTTCTTGCTTTTAAAGCACAATGACAGGGTTCAGGCATGCAAATAAAATCTGCTGAGTGCAACCATTTTTTATCCTAATCAAAATGGTGCACCACCTTCTGTCTGAACAACATGCAGTTGCCTCCACTCATTTTACCTGCAACTAATGTTAAGAAGATTATCGTACAGCAGGATACAGTTTACCTGAATCATGGCCTGGTTGGTCTGTTTAACTTATAACCAGCTGGTAAGATTTAGAGGACCAGAGGTATTCTAGAAGAAGTTCTACTTATTCTTGGCAAAACAGATAACATATTAATGACAAGGGCTTTTTATCTGAAGCAACCTGACTTTTTTCTTGTGTATTCTGCTAAAATCATCAACCCAGCACACAACTGAAACAATGTGTGTTTTTATTAACAGACAGTTGGGGATAAACCAAATTAAAGTGATGATCAAGTGGTGTGGAAGGAGTAGCTCCTTTTAAAATGAGAGAAAGGCCTGTTAAAGTGATCTGAGACTACTGTGGCATTAGCCACTGAAAAACAACAATATAAATAAAGCTACCAAAGACTACCTGCAGGACGTTACATAGGCTTGAATTCATCCTATTCTACAGATTAACTGGGAACATTTTAATTTTGATCCCCCAAATAATGTTTATTTCAGTCATCTGGTCGGCACCACGGTCTCCCACTTCCATCAGTGGATGTGAGCCCCTTTAAAATGATGTGCAAACCACATCTACATGGTGCACAGGCTGGGAAAAATAGAGCACATCTACTTCCATCTACGTTTTCCAATAAGCCTCAAACAATGCAGAAGACAACAGGTGACTGTTGGTGAGAAAGATTTTGGGACAATAAATAAAGAAAAAAAAAGTGGAAGTGAAAAAAATAATAATCACATTTTCCATGTTGCACTTTATATAAATTCAGTATTCAATTACATTTTAATTTCAACATATTTGTACAAAATCATGATCATCTGGATAACCTAAAACAATCCTGATACAAAGTAACATCTCCTTTTAGCGTATCGTGAATCTGTACACGAAATAAGAAAAGTGTGATTTTTAAAGATGTAATACTGTTAAAGTAAAGCAGCTGTAAAAATAATTTGGGTTCACCTTAATGTTGTGACAGAACAGCAAATGTAAGCATTAGGCGCTCCAGTGCAAAAAGTTAGTCTGGAGGCCTGGATGATGATGAAAAGTTGCCATCAGGCCAGTATTGCTTTATGTATGAACTAACTGGAATCTTTTACTTATAGCAGGGAGTCTTCCCTGAGGGTGCAGCACAGGCTCCAGGGTTAGACTACCAGTAATTTATAGATGCAAACTTCTTCTTTTACTGTTATGTAGATTTAATAAACCCTGTCTGGAATGACTGCAGCACCAACTAGCAGCCTTTCTCTCATATCATATTTGTTTTTACTTTATGGAACATATTTTTTGGCATGCACATAACAGAAACGTTTGCATATTTTGGCATCTTTTTATTTTGTAGCTGCCAACAAGCTCAAAGTACCAGTCAAGTTTTATTGTACTCCAGTGGACAATTTTATTAGAATATGATTCTTAAACTTTTTATGGTAATGTTATACAGTAGGGCAGTATTTGACAGTTTCTTAAAGGTTTCTATGGCATTGTGAATGTGTTTATTAGAAGACCTTACTACACTCTATACCTGCTAAAGGGTGTCAGACGGTTTCACCTAATGAGTATCAGGGGCCCTTAAGAGGATGTATAGCCTGTAAGAGTTTTCAGGGAGATTCCAGTGACTTCAAACCACTAAATCAGAATGTGTTCAGCAATTGTTTATGTTATTGTTTAAAAAGTGAATAATACGTCAAGAATCAGCCTAGCGGGTGTGGCGCGTAGTGTAGCTGTAGAGCGCGCGACCCATATACGAAGGCCTCAGTCCTAGACACAGCCGTCCCGGGTTTAAGTCTGACCCCAAAGGACTATGATGCATGTCTTCCCCCTCTCTACACCCCACTTCCTGTCCGCTTAATTTCTTGGCAGAGCTGCCCGGAGTGTTAGCTGCTAAAAGGCTGACCAAAGCACGTGGTCCCACTAGCATTTAGCCAACTGTACATTTACGTTTGATATGGTAGGACAGAAAAGGCTTTTTCCCTGGATCGCCTCGCAAAAAAATCTATTAACATGTAGATAGAATCTAATATTTGGTGACCCCTTTTAAACACATACGAACAGCGAACTTTTTATTTCTTTCCATACTCTTCACTACGCATGGGAGCAAAAAAAAAAAAAAAAAAAAAAAAAACAAGAAATTGTTCTCTCAGTCAGGTCATACTCCTGGGAAACAGACAGTTCATAGTTACTTCTGGTTCCTACACACACTCATCAATTTAAAGAGGTAAATTATCAATTACCAAAAATGCTTTATTTATTTAATAGAAACAGTAAAAACGGTTTCTAAACATGCAGTTTTCTCCTTTCAAATGAATAAATGTACACATATTAAATAACTGATTCTTCTATAGGGCTGGGTACCGAACTCCGGTTCTTTTATGGTACAAACCGAAATGCTTCGGTTTTACACAATATCAAAACATGCCTTGTCTTCTGGCGCCAAGTTTCGGTGATTGGCTGTAACGTTATAAATACATCCGTGGTTATGCCTACAGACGGGGTTCATGTGTATCTGTGCTGTGAAATGGTTGCGAGCATCGTCGAACCGCTTAAAAATGCCACCGAGGTCAAAAGTGTGGCTCCAGTTTAGAAAGATTGATGCCAATAGTGCGCAATACAATACATGCAAAAAATACATTGTTGCTAAGGCTGGCAACACGACTAATTTGAAGAAGCACCTAACCAGCACCTAACCGTGCACGAGATCAATGTAAGAGCGGAAAGTTGCTCAGTGTTTGACTGTAAGAGCGGGCTGCAGCCAGCACAGCCATCCTCCTCTCAGCATCCCGTGGGCAGTACAAAACCGGAGCGGCGTGATTAGAAATCTCCACCACCAGACTCCGCCTCATCAGAGTGTACAGAGGACAGCATTGTGTCTGGGATTTCAACAGGCAAGTTTACGTTTGTTAACGTTACTGCAACATAATACGTGCATCGCTTCGAGTTAGTGTGTAGCTTTATTTTATTGCTATGTAGCTAGCTAAATCAAAAGCTAACTAAAGATTGACATTAACAGATAACGCTTTGCTTGTAAAAATATGCTCATCCATTGGGTCAGCTGGTTAAACAGCTCACCTAATCTTTACTGTTATTTTTATGTTCTCCTCAGTTTTAGAGACTTGCTTGCAACTGTTCTTTTGCACTGAAACTTATTTTCTTTTTATGTAAGAAAAGTGCTTGGAATGGAAGTTAAAAATAAAACTCAAGATTTGTGCTTTAATATGTAATACAATTTTCTTTTTGTTAGAATTGATGTTATAAAACTGGAATCGAAAAAAGTATCGTTCAGGAACCGATATCGAAGTGAAGGTATCAGTATTGGTACCGCTATCGAAAATGTTTGATTGATACCCAGCCCTATTCTTCTAAAACTGTTAGTGTGAGATTATGCAACTAGAATTAAACTTCTGTTAAGGCTTTATACAATAACTAGATAAGGTGATGTGGCTAAATTGTCAAGCATGAGTGCTTTACCAAAAAAAAAACTTTATGGAGGAAAGGAATCATCCAGATATCCATGTGTTCTGAGGGGTGAGGTTTCTAAAACTCTAAAGAATGAATGAACTGTTTGTGCAAATGGCTTAAAGGTTTTCATACAGAAGGGAAAGTAAGAGAGTCTATGAAGTTAGAGGTGACTGAATGTGTTGGAGGTACTGACCGGATCCATTTGTAGTCAAGGGCAGGAGGGTTGGCTTTGGCTGTGCAGGTGATTTTCACATTTGTTTGACCCACATACAAAATTTGATCCATTCCTTGTATGGATATATTTGGTGCAACTGTAAACAAACAAACAAAAAACGTTTAAAGTTAGATTAAAAACGTGTTTAATAATTAAAAAAACAATCTCTATTAATGGGCCTCTCTTCTTTTTTCTTTTATGTCCTACAACATTGGTGATCCTGACCATTATCTCTTGTACTTTATTAAAATCTATGTCCACAGATGTAAGACTAAAACCCAATAGTCAGTCTCTGTAATTCCAGCAGACAGGTGACAAACGAGCTTTTCCAGAAGGAACAAAGCTTGTATTATGAGCACAGAGGCAATGACCTAATAATTGCCTCCCAGGATGGTAACAAGGTACATCATCTGTTGTTTAAATTGAGCCAGGAGAACAAACAAATGAATGTCCGTTGATGGAAAAGTTAGAAAATAGCAGACTCAGTCAGTAGATCAACTCTGCCTCATAAGAAGCATACCTTCCCCACCACCACAAAGAAATTATTGAAGCCCAGCACATGCCACTGTAATAAAACATGGCAAACAATGACACAGATATCCAATTTTTTTCCTTTTTATTTCTCTGGAGGGCAAATGAGAAAATGTGTGCATTACAGGTGAAGATGCCACCAATCTCCGCATCCACTGAACCCTTTCCACACAGTTCAAAATTGTGCTTCTTTTGCACTTAAAATCCCTTGCCTCTGCACTTGACATGATTTATTGAACTAGAGAGCCTCTTTCTTCCTCCCTGCATTAACCTTGGTTTCCGTGCGTCTCCATCCGCAGCACCCAGCAGACTCCTGCTACTTGTGTTGGTGTTAAGGCTTGATCAATATTTAACAAAACACCTTCATTAGCCTGCACTCACATAAAACAAACACACTGTTAAGGAGGCAGTGTACACCTTAGCCATTCTCACTTTAAAAAAACTGAAAATTGATACATCAGATGATATTTCTAGTTTGCGTGTAGTTGATTTTTTCTCTTTCTTAACAAAAGGGTCATTGTAACTATTGTAGCAGGTGGGCATGAAGCAGTTAATGTTATTAGGATTTTTAACTGTAACAGTTTTTAAAATAGTTACTGTTTAAAAAGTTAGCTTAAAACTTTTCCATCAAAACAATCCTATTGTTTAAAGTCCTTCTGACAGGATGTCAGATAACGTCTGTGAGTAAATTAAGCTTTCCTTGAGCTGAACGCAGCATAGAAAAAAAACGATGTTGCCACTCCCCCACATGTTGCTTTCCACTGCCAGTCAGCTGAATGAAAAAGGCCCCAACTATTTTTTCTCAAGACAAAACAAATAGAGAAATTCGGGTGTTTGCAAGTTTTTCAAATCTTCTCGTACTCGTACTCGTCGTCTTCCGCTTATACGGGACCGGCTCAGCAGAGACACCCAGACGTCCCTTTCCCCAGACACCTCCTCCAGCTCCTCCGGGAGGAGCCCAAGGCGTTCCCAGGCCAGCCGAGAGACATAGTCCCTCCAGCATGTCCTGGGCGTCCAAGAGGCATCCGGTATAGATGCCCGATCCACCTCAACAAGCTCCTCTTGAGGAGGAGCAGCGGCTCTACTCCGAGCCCCTCCCGGATGGCAGAGCTCCTCACCCTCTCTCTAAGGGAGTGCCTGGCCACCCTACGGAGGAAGCTCATTTCAGCCGATCTCGTTCTTTCGGTCATGACCCAAAGTTCATGGCCAAAGGTGAGGGTAGGAACGTAGAGCGACCGGTAAATCAAGAGCTTCGCTTTTCGGCTCAGCTCTCTCTTCACCACAACGGACCAGCACAGTGCTCCCATTACTGCGGCAGTCGCACCGATCCGTCTATCGATCTCTCGCTCCATTCTTCCCTCACTCGTGAACAAGACCCCGAGATACTTGAACTCCTCCACTTGAGGCAGGAACTCCCCTCCAACCTGAAGAGGACAAGCCACCCTTTTTCGGTCGAGAACCATGGCCTCTGACTTGGAGGAGCTGATCTTCATCCCAGCCGCTTCACACTCGGCTGCGAACCGCCCCAGCGCATGCTATAGCTCCGACTTAGTCAGGCAATGCGAACCAAACTCCTGCTCCGCTTGTACAGGGACCGGATGGCCCCTAATAAAGGGTCCCTGATTCCATACTCCTGGAGCCCCCCCCACAGAACATCACGAGGGACACAATCGAATGCTTTCTCCAGGTCCACAAAACACATGTGGACTATTGGCAGGACTCTCCTCTCCAGTACCCTGGCGTAGGCCTTACCAGGGAGGCAAGAGTGTGACCCCCCGTAGTTGGAACACACCCTCCGGTAACCCTTCTTATGAAGGGGGATCACCACCCCAATCTGCCAGTCCAGAGGCACTGTCCCCGACCGCCACGCAATGTTGAAGAGGCGTGTCAACCATGGCAGCCCCACAACATCCAGAGATTTGAGGTAATCAGGGCGGATCTCATCCACCCCCGAAGCCTTGCCACCACGGAGCTTTTTAACCACCTCGGTGACTTCAGCCTGGGTGATGAAAGAGTCCAACCCCAAGTCCCCAGCCTCTGTTTCCACCAGGGAATGCGTGACGGCAGGATTGAGGAGATCCTCGAAGTACCTCTTCCACTGCCTGATAATGTTCTCAGTCGAGGTCAGCAGCCTCCCACCCCCACTGTAAACAGTGTTAGCGAAGCACTGCTTCCCCCTCCTGAGGCGCCGGACGGTTTGCCAGAATTGCTTCGAGGCCAACCGGTAGTCCTTCTCCATGGCCTCACTGAATTCCTCCCACGGCCGCAGCTATGGGCAGCAGCATCGACAATAGATGCGGAGAACATGGTCCACTCGGACTCTGTGTCTCCAACATCTCCCGGAATCTGGTCAAAGCTCTCCTGGAGGTGGGAGTTGAATACATCCCTGGCTCTGCCAGACGTTCCCAGCAGACCCTCACTATGCGCTTGGGCCTGCCAAGTCTGTCCGGCTTTCTCCTCCTCCAGCGGATCCAACTCACCACCAGGTGGTGATCAGTGGACAGCTCAGCCCCTCTCTTCACCCGAGTGTCCACAACATGCGGCCGAAGGTCTGATGATACAACAACAAAGTCGATCATTGACCTCCTGGCTAGGGTGTCCTGGTGCCAATTGCACTGATGGACACCCTTATGCTTGAACATGGTGTTTATTATGGACAATCCGTGACTAGCACAGAAGTCCGATAACAAAACACCACTCAGATTCAGCTCGGGGAGGCCATTTCTCCTGATCACGCCTCTCCAGGTGTCACTGTCGTTTCCAACGTGGGCGTTGAAGTCCCCCAGCAGAGGAATGGAGTCCCCAGGAGGGACACCATCCAGCACCCCCGACAGGGACGCCAAGAATGCCGGGTACTCCGCACTACCGCTCGGCCCATAGGCCGAAACGACAGTCAGAGACTTGTCCCCAACCCGAAGGTGCAGGGATGCGACCCTCTCATCAACTGGGGTAAACCCCAACACGAGACGGCTGAGCTGGGGGGCAACAAGCAAACCCACCCCAGCCCGCCGCCTCTCCCCATGAGCCACTCCAGAGTAGAAGAGAGTCCAGCCCCTCTCGAGGAGATGTGTTCCAGAGCCAACACTGTGCGTGGAGGCGAGCCCAACTATTTCTAGTCGATATCTCTCAACCTCCCGCACAAGCTCAGGCTCCTTCCCCCTCAGCGAGGTGACATTCCACGCCCCTAGAGCCAGCCTAAGCATCCGGGGATCGGGCCGCTGAGGCCTCCACCTTCGTCCGCCGCCCAATCCTCTTTGCACCGGTCCCTCACGGTTCCCCCTGCAGGTGGTGGGCCCACTGGGGGATGGCCTCGCGTCTCTTGTTCGGGCTTGGCCCGGCCGGGTCCTGCGAGGAGCAACCCGGCCACTAAGCACTCTCCAGCGAGCCCCGACCCCAGGCCTGGCTCTGGGGTGGGACCCCGGCTCCGCCGTACCGGGCGACGCCACGTGCCTCGATCTGCTAGTCTTCATGAAGGATTTTTGTTTTTCAATCTTGAAAAACACAATTAAGGAACACATTAGTCAATCGATTGAATGAACAACGCCTGGCCTGTGTGTGTCAGTCAGCACGATTTTATGGAACCAACCTCCAAGTGGATTTCCCTTATCCCTTATTCCCTTTCTTCAGCCGCCTATTAATTTAGGATAGCTGTTTTCTGTTCCTGCTTAAAATTGACCAGGTCCACAGGGTTGAGATGAAGGCTTGCATTAAATGAAATTTTAATCATAGCAAGTCCAGTCCTCTAATGGAACAAGGGCTGATGTGGGAGTTTGCAAAGGGTGGGAAACCTCCATCAGGAAAAAAACAAACAAAACAGAAACTGATGAGAAAAAGAGAGAACAATCCCAAATATGTGAAGCACAGTAAATGAGTAGTTGATTATTTGCCTGAATTAATCACACTAGTTAAAAATTTTGTCTGTTTTTTTACTTCCTCAACCAAGGGAACCTGACATGAAGTAAAGGCTGGTAAAATTATTATTGGGATGACTGACACTGAGATCATGCGGTACATTTTCATTTTAAATCTTTGTCAACTGCACAGTCATACTGTAAAACTGTTGTATTTTAGCTCAAGGCTGTCATCTTACATTTATTTTACTTCAGTTTTTGTATAATTTTGTATTGATTCAATAAAGAAATGGGTGGAGAAGATGTCCACAGTCATTCCTCTGATTGAAAGTTCAACAAAATGTCACAAAACATAGCAAAAATAACATGTAGGGATGTTACCATGAGTGTTAAATCTCAAGAAAAGCAGACATAAAACAGAAATTATAGCTTTTCACACCTCACATACAATTATGTGAAGGAGGTGTCTTAATTCAGCACTTACACTGAACGTTTAACTTGTAGCGTGTGCGGAACTCTGTTTGCAGAGTCGGGTGGCGCACCACACAGGTGAGCATCCTTCCTTGGGCGTAACTCTGGGGCTTCCACATGTAGTTGACGCGCACAGTTGTGGTACCATTGAGTTCGTCCTGACTTTGCCTCTCAGATCGTCCATACAGCTCCGCCTCCCAGAAAACGTCAGCGGCGGGACGGCCACGCTCTGCTATGCAGGTGGCCACCAGTGCCTCGTCGCTGCCGTCCAGAAGAGCTGCGGGGCCTGCAGACACATACACCTTGGGCTCCACTGTTTACAGGAAAGGAACAAATATAGAATGGAGAAAAGATGATGAAACAATTATTATTGATCTTTTTGCACATAAGCATTACTATGTAATGTCCAGTGGCCTCAGTATACTTAACTGCAAAAAGAGCAAACATCGATTTCCCTCTTTCACCTACAGTGTTCGCATTCACAATTGACAAACAGTTCTATTATTTGACACTATCAACAATGTTGTGTCTCCTCCACTTCAGCATGTAAATGTAACACATTCCTTAATCATTTCATGAATAAGGTAATGGACTTGAAATCTAAAAATCTTCCTGAGTTCCTTTTCTTATGTTGATGGTCCTCAGTCCCCGGAGTTATTTACTTGTTTTCTAAACTGAGCTGAACTAAGCTGAACTCGAAAGAATGATCCATGCATTTGTGTCATCGCGTTTAGATTATTGTAATGCCCTGTTTACTGGTTTGGATAAATCTTCCCTTTTATGCCACCAAGCCATACGCTCCAGTGGGCGAGCTTACATTACCCCCATTTTATTTTCTTTACATTTGCTACCAATAGATTTTAGAATTCGCTCTAAAATTCTCACACTACCATTCAGAGCACTATATAGCCTGGCCCCAGATTACTTATTTGATCTCCTTACAAAGCATACTGCTGCTCACTGTCTTCCATCTGAGGCTCAACGTTTGTTCCATGCACCAGACAGAAGACCGAGGGAGACAGAGCCTTCCAGGCTGTGGAACATCTGCCTCTACAGTAACTCTACAGATGTTAAAAACCTTCCTGTTTAAACAGGCTTTCTGTTGACTTTTTAATAGTTTTGTCTGTGAAAGGCATTTAACAAACTTCACTTACCTACTTACTTCTATCCAGTCATATACATTTAGGTAGAGATGTTCTTTTTTTACTATACATTTATAGCCAACATTTCAAAGGTTGTCAGTCTTTCAATATGAAAAAAAAGTGACAAGTAGAAAGGAAGGAAAGGTAAATGAAGCAGGAACGGACAAACAGATGGATGGATGGATGGATGGAATAAAGTCTGGAAATACTAAATTTCCACTGTTTTCTTTTTCCATACATATTCAGATATAGATTGTAATTATTATTATTATTATTATAATTCCATATTTTTCCAGAGTGCATAGAAACCCTGCTATGTGATGTGTACATTAGACTATGTTGTTTACAAGTCACCTTAAATCTGACTGTTTGAGTTGGGAAATGTTGCACCATTTCCTTGAGAATGACTCTACTAACAGGTCTATGTAGGAGGAACGTTACCAGATTTATGCAACCCAATACTTTTTGTACAAAGAGGGAAAGCGTCTCAAAAATGCTCTGGACTGAAGAAAGAAAAGAAACATGAAACAACGTACCACACACTGTCAGCACTGACAGTCATGAGAGATAAAGACAATAGAGGCAATAAAACACAAAAGAAAACCCTCACTGGAGAAGAACAGAAGTAAACAACAAGCATGGTTAAAAGCAGGTTGCACTTTACTCTGGTTTATTTCTTCTGCATTGTGTTGCAGTGCAGCACCTCAATCTCTGTCTGCTAAAAAATAGATCCAACAAGATGCTGTTTTACTTAAGGCAACATTTAGTTTTAAAAATGGTGCACAAACCTGCATTTGCCATCCTCCTCATCAGCCAGGCAGGAGGGCCTAACAACAGATAAAAAAAAAACTAGAGGTACCCCCCTTTCCTCTTTCCCAAAAATAACCGGCCGTCTCATGTACCCCTTACAAGGGCGGGGACGACAATCTCATGGCTCCACCTCACATTCTTCACTCACTTCTCTCTGCCCCTCCTCGCAGCCCTATGACCTTTAAAACAGTAGCTGCTCTATATTGGCAGGCTGGCCAGCTGAAACATCAGAATAACTGAATGAGACGGACGTGTTAATTTGGGGTTGCAGTCAGAAAGGGAAGGGAACTCTCTGGATGAGTAGAACGGTGTTGGGAGGGAAAGGGTAATAATTTCCCTTCAGCAAACTGGCTGCATTGGCTCTTTTTGGTTACATAAACAATTTGATCCCCAAGTAAACATTTGATACTGTTGGGAAAGGATTCTTTTAAAAAGATGGATTAATAAACAAATGGTTTTCGTAGCAAAACCATGTAAAAAAAAGCTTTATAGTATCTAATAAAACCTGTGATGATTCATCTATAGCAACAATGCAAACAGACTGTGACATTCTGAGTCATAAAAAATTTGGGGAAACCTAGAATATATTTTAACAGATCAAAAGCAGATTTGAAACTCATGTATTGCAACCAAGCTGTGACACTTATCTCATTTTCAACCAACTTAAAAACTATACCTGAAGACTCAATAAAGAGAAAACTCATAAACCAGGCAAATGAGAGAGCTTGGGGACTAAAATAGGTGGTCATATTTAATTCTTGGAGCTTGCACGCTTTACAAAAATGTAGCAGGTAAATTCCACTTTGTAAACCTAATTGCACCGTTGTTTTATTTTTAAGTAACTAAACTGATTTCCATTGACCTACCAGTAGTTTAAAACAAAGGGTCATTGTAGCTTATTCACTAAGGGTAATATTTTCCTTCCTTCTGCTTACACGAGAGGGTTTTTGCCTTGTGCAGTGTAGTACAGTGCCTGATAAACTGTTGCCTAAATATTTTGTTCTTTCCTGTTGTTGTAGACAAAGAAGAAAACTTAAGCCAGAAAGCTTATGTAGGGGTAAATATTTTCGTTTCTCTCTCATGACATTCCTCATATCCAAGATGTTTGTATCAAGAGTGTGACTTCTGAAATTAAGCCAATATCCACTGCACCTGTTAACCATTACAAAGTGTGCCGTGACTTTAGTCCATTACTCAAGGGCTTGACTGTTTAATGTTGTTACTGTAGTTAATTTAAAAGGAATGACGATGTAGTCGTGTGCTTTTCATGTTCCTCAAAATATAAACAGGAATCAAAAAAGGAATCTTAGGATAAAAAAGTAACAAGTTAAAAAGGAAGTAAATACAACACACATGGCAAAAATCATGAAGTGAAGGGTACACCCTAGGTCAAAGTTTATAACTGAGATTCTTTTTATGTTAAAAATTTTAGTACTGTTCATGTTTCTTTATACCGTTTAAAGTTCCTTCAAAAAGTTGTAAATAGTTTGAAGATTTATCCAATTAGTGGACATGGAGATGCAGATAAGTAACATAGGATGTGGACAGATTGTCATGGCAGAGATTCTTGTGCTGATAAAAATCTGAAATTTGTATTGAGCCCTTTTCACATCTTGAGGCAGAAGTCCAGTGGCTTTACAGGCAGCTAGTTTGCATTCCTCTTTGCAAACTAGCTCAAGCTCAGTCAGATTGAATGGACAGCATCTTTAAGTAGCAATCTTCAATTTTCTATACTGGATTTAGGTCTGTAATATAACTAGGCCATTCTAACATATGAATATGCTTTGATCTATACCATTCCATTGTAGCTCTCGCTGTATGTTTTTAATAGTTGCCCCACTGAAAGGTGGGATAACAGGCTTTCTTCCAGGATTGTACCATATTTCGCTCCACCCATCCTCCCTTTAACTACGATCCCTCCTCCCTTTCTTTTATTAACTTTCTTTCTTGTGACATCTCCATGAAGGTGGAGTGCACAGATAATAGTTGTCCTGTCGACAGATTCTCCTACCTGTGCTGTGGATCTCTCCAGCTCCTCCAGAGTTACCATGGCCAGCTTAGCTGCTTCTCTGGTTAATACTAAACATCTCTTGGAAGGTTTGCAGTAGTGTCTTACTCTTTCAATTTTTAGATCTTGGACTGAAAAGTGTTCTACAAGATGTAGTATTGTTTTATAACCTCACCCTGCTTAAACCTCTACAACTTAATCACAGACCTGTCTGTCCCAGGTGAAATTACACTGGGACTAAAAACATGCAGGTGCCCTCTATTTACTAGTTAGATGACTTCTGAAGGCAACTATTTGCTCCAGATTAAATTTTTTTTTTTATTCTGAAAAGCAAGGTATAAATAATTTTGCCAGACATTGTAGTTTTTAGACCACAGTCCCCTTCCTGGAGTGGGATTGTGAGCTTCATTATGATAAAGTGTATTTTTAAATATACACACAAGTCAAAGCAAACAAAAGGTACAGAAAAAGGGCATTTGTAAATATAATCCTGCTGACTTTAATTCTTAAAACTATGACGTTCCTTTTCTTTCTAAGAGAATTACCCAGTAGGGTAACCTAATTCCCCCATGCTGCAAATCACACTGAAAAAGACACATGCTTCTTCAGTAATCACACTCTAATTACATCTGAATTGTAAAGAAGGTGTGTGTTTTTATATGGGTGTGCATGCTTTTCCTATGAGCAAAGAATGCCTGAGAATCTGCTCAGAGAAGACAGCAAGGTGTAATGGAGCTCTACAAGGTTCCAGACACTGCGGCTGTTGCAGCAATACTTAATGTGCTGCTCATTAGACATCAGAGCCTCCATCTGTCTCTGGAAGAGAACAAGAAGCTGCAGCCAATAGTGCAATTTCCTACGTTCAACCCAAGTCCCATCTACAGCTTGAAACATAGGCTGAGTGCAGAGAAAGAGCCTCATCTTCAGAAATTTTACTTTTATGTGTAAAAAAATTAGTATTACACATATAAATTTAATAGTAGAATCCTTGACAAATGTGGTAATTTAGTTTAAATATTTTCATATTTCAGGTGGTTATACGTTTATCTTACTGTTATGAATTTGCCATTCCTACAGTGGGGAGAAACTATTTAGTGGGTGCACTGATCAAAAGTCTGTGGCCAACTTGTGGTCTCCTGGTAATACCAGTTTTAGCCAATTCCAGTTTTTCTTTAAGAACAAAATTCAACAGGGTAAAATTATTTGAGTTTGTAAGAAAGCAGCCACTGCAAAACATTTTTTTAACAAATTTTAAACTGACAGATCGATTTAAAGATGACATTTTATACGGTCTTTAGCAGCAGTAGCTTCTTTATTAATAGCTTCTTACCGCTACTTTGTGCTCGCTTTGACTTCATTTTAAAAACCTCACTAATGCTGTGAATAGTAAACTTTGATTCTTCTCCTTACAGTAACAACATCCACACCACAGAGTGTTGTTAGCACAACCTGTAAACGCTTAGGAATGGTGCGTTTACTGATCAGAAAGAGGCTGGATTTTTGAGTTTCTGACTGGGCTATCTTTGGTCGAGTGGAAAATCAACTATTCTGATCACAAGCGGATTACTGTACGCATCTCTAGCAAGATATCTCTCAACAAACTGAGTATGATAATTACAGTTTCAGTTTTCATTTTAAAAAGATTTAAGGAAGGAAAATATAAAAGCTGAAAAGGCCGACTTTTTGTAGTGTTTTTTTTTTATCTCAGATCTAGATTTTTATCCAACTTGGTGAAATGTAACTGAATGTTATGAGACTCATTTTGTATCACACCCTGCAATTTACTTGTTGCTGTGTCTGATTCAGATTCAGTCTGAAGTTCCTGCATTCCATTTAAAGGGGGCAGATGAGAGACACTTCAATATTTAAAATAGCGTTTCCAAACAGCAAGTTTGGATGATTAAAACTTGAGATAATTGACGTCAGGCCAGAGGAGGTTCTCTTCAGCTGTAGATTCCAACATAGATTTAAGAACAAATGGCATCTTTCTAAGCAGGAGTTTAAATGCTAGGAAGCTTTAGGGAGCGGTTTATTTCACCAGAGCAAACACTTAGTGGTCTGTCAAGCTTTGTTTTACCACAACAAGTGAACTGCTTCGGAAAATTACATTTTAAAACAAAATAGCACAGAAATCTTTGAGGACTGAAGGATTATACATTACCTGAAACATTAACAAAAGTTGATGCTTGAGTGTTGCCCAGAGGAAAAGTTGCCACTTTGCAGGTGTAGGACCCAACATCAGCAAAACCAACTCCTTCAATGATAATGGTGGCATCTCGTATGGAAGGGGAAACAAATGAGATGCGCTTCCCATAGTTTTGAGCGTATGAGGTTCCATACTCGGGATGGAAAACCGCAAGGGTAACGGGGCCTGAAGGAAGACGACGTTCCCAGGAGATCTGCGTGAGACTGAGGTTGGATCCCACTTCTATTCTGCAGCCAAGTGTGACGTTCTTGCCCAGCACTGCATTCACTTTGGCAGGAACAACCACCTGGTTACTGCTTACACCTGCTGAATAAAAAAAGGACAAAAAGAAGGTTCAGATCTTATTGTTGCAGCAGCAGTTAAACAGAAAAACTATCTGTCATGATTTGTTAAAGAAGTGGACAACAGATTATGGTCTTTAATTACCAAGCCGAGAAAGAACATACATGATTTTTATCCAACAAGAATTACTTTGTCAAAAAGCATGCTTTCCTCATTCATAGTGAGATGTATGATAGAATATTGATATAGTAGCTGGATTCTACTAGTCAAGGACTAAAATAAAAAAAATTCAGCATTTCTGGAGAGTTAATCTATGATAAAACTGTTAAATGCAAAAAAGGTACACCGTCTTTACTTGTACAGAAAGAAACATAAACAGCTTACTCTCATAAATAAAGCATGCCAAAGATTTTAGTTTTATTTGTCTCTCCTGGTCAAAGTAACCTCTATGTTTAATTCATGTTTTTATTTTCTAATGTAAGAAGAACCAGATTTCCTGTGCGTGACTGTGGATTCTGCTTTGCCTCTCTAGCTGCACACTCTCACCACAGGACACTCAGACTGTTCCTCTTGCTAATTATAAGAGCACCTTCTTAACTAGCAGGTACAATTTTCTGGAAAGAGATGAAACAATAGAGGCAACTGATTAATTTTATTCCTGCTTATTTACGAGGCCACTAATTTGGGGGCCCACCCCATACTTTCTGTTGTCTTGTTTTAGGCCCATAAAACAGGCTTTGAACATTAACGACCATCTCAGAGCTGTAGACAGAAACAAATGTGGTCACAGAGAGCGTCTTTCCACCGAAAGAACTCCCGTTCTTTAACCAGTTTGGTTCGGGTTCTTTTGAACTTTGGAGTTTTAAGTACCCACAGGTGTTTCCTCCAGCTTTGGGAATAATGGTATGAACAATATTTTTATTTGCAATAGTCCAGTATCTGCAAGATAAACAGAAACGAGTAGTTTTACAAAGCTGTTAAGCGTGTTTTTGCAAACATAAATAATGTTTATACGGTACATTTTTCGTCTTCGCCACCGTACTTGTTGCTTCTATTGTCTGCAGCTTCGACCCGCCCACATGATGTTACGCTTCACACATAAAAATCTATCTAAAAAGTATTCTGCGATTCCCTGAGTTGAACCAGAGTTGTGCCCTGGAACCTCTTTTCGTCGGTGGAAACATGCATCACTGGTTCGAAATCACGTTGAGGAACCGGATTGGACTTCAAACCATGTTGGTGGAAAAGGGGTAAGATAGGTGTCAGACTGTTACCAGTATCGAGGTATACCCAAGTTAAGAGGTTAATGTTTCAAAACTGCTAAAATCTTCTGTCGTGCTGTTCTTAGGGTTTAAAGTCCTTTTCATAAAATTCCAGAGAAAGTGCTGCAGTGGCTAGAGCTATCGCTGCCAGAGTGCAGAGTAACAGTCTGCTCCCCACCTATTGCTGCGTACTGCCAGTCAGCTGGCTAAAAGAAGCTTCCTAGATTTTTTCTGTCACTTAAAAGACAGACAAATTTGGCTAATTTGAATTAGCGTAAATTTCGGACTATAAGCCGCTACTTTTTTTCACACTTTGAGCACTGCGGCCTATACAACGGTGCGGCTAATGCATGTTTTTTTTCATGCCGCAAAAAACATTTTGCCTGGTAATAGTAGACCAATCAAATTGATGAGTAGTTCAAAGAGGTCCATCGAACTTGTGCGATAAATCAAGAGCACTTTCACAATTCAATTACCGGTATTGTAAATCTATGGGGTAAGAACGCTGTCAAAAACAATGTGTATGTAAAGACGGAAATGTGTGCATATTAGTCAATAGTTGTGCATAAGTAAAATCCAAAAGAGGTATTATATATTTTCTCTATAACAATACAAAATAAAATGTTACAGCTTCAAGAACTTACAAACACAAAGTTCAAGTTTACAGTTGTGGTTTATTCTTTATGAATACAATATGCTATAAGAGTTTGTGAATACGATTTATTTTCTATCAGAATACGAATTTACAACAGCGACTTGGCGTCACGCGATCTCAGGCTGGTTAGTAGAGCACAGAGTTAGTCGAGTCGCTTTGAGCATGCGCTGTCACAGTCCACGCCAGTAAACGTAGTGCTGAGATTGCATGACGGAAAAAGGCAATGGGAGATAATTCAGTCTAAAAGGAATTCTAGGAACAGAGGGGAGATGGGGGGTGTGGGGTGTGGGGGTGGAATAAAGAGTATTATAAATAAAGCATTGTTCTTATTTTTATGAAATACAAAACTAAAACATAGAATATAGTGGGTAGAGTTATACAATGATTTACAGTAGGTGGCGGTATGAACCTCTGAATTTGTTGCGTACCGCCAGCAGAAGAAGAAGCAGCAGCACTAGTGCTAAGATGACGGACCAAGAAACTAGGGTACAAAGCCAGGTAACGTTATCGTCTCATCTTAATGTCGTTAATATATGCTCTTGGTCCGTCATCTTGGCACTAGTGCTGCCTCTTCTTCTTCTTCTTGTTCTTCTGCTGGTGGTAAAAAATACTCTTGATTCCCCTGCTATCTCCCCTCTGTTCCTAATATTCCTTTTAGACTGAATTATCTCCCATTCCGCCACTACGTTTACTGGCGGTGAGGAGTGTGACAGCACATGCGCAACGCGAATAGACTAACTCTGTGCTCCACTAACCAGCCTGAGATCACGTGACGCCAAGTCGCTGTTGTAAATTCGTATTCTCATGAAAAGAAATCGTATTCACAAACTGTTATGGCATATTGTATTCATTAAGAATAAACCGCAACTGTAAACTTGAACTTTGTATTTGTAATTTCTTGAAGCTGTAACATTTTATTTTGTATTGTTATAGAGAAAATATACAATACCTCTTTTGGATTTTAATTATGCACAACTATTGACTAATATGCACACATTTCCGTCTTTACATACACATTGTTTTTGACAGCGTTCTTACCCCATATAAATCAGACATTTATATTCACCCTCATCAACATGGAAAATCACCAACGGGTTTCGAAAGGCTGGACTGCTGCGTGATTAAGGGGATCGGGTGCGCTCAAGTGAGAGCGTCAACGAAGAGGCTGAAGTGAGTGGCGAGATCCTGAGGCTGTTCAAGTCGGACACTGAAGAACAGGACTTTGCTGGTTTCAGTGCGCAGGAAGAAGATGAAGAAGGCGATCGATGACTTTTGACCTGGTAGGCTGCAGTGTAAATCAGTTAGGAGAAACTGGAATGTTGTTCGTGCACTGTTCAGTAAAAAAGCATAAGCAACGTAATTTGTGTGTTACTGATAATGACATTTAAAGGTAGCCGAGTTACAGGCACTGTTCGAAAAAAAGCATTTGCAATATGCTTTTGTTTATATTACCATACGGATTAAATTAAAAGTTAAAAATCCTGACGTGTAATATCTTTCATGTAAATATCTCATATTACAAAGTGGAACACCCGCGGCTTAACAAAACAAAATTGTACAAAATAGGTTTTCTTTCTAAAATTAGAGCATGCGTCTTATAATCAGGTGCGCTCTGTAGTCCGGAATTTACGGTATTTCAGATACTGAAAAGCAGTCAGAGAATGGAAATTAAAGCACCCTCCTTTACTTTTACTAAGTTAATGCTGCTTTGAAATCACAGCTGGAAATCTACAAGCAGCATCTTAGCAAAGCAGCTAATATCAGCTTGTAATACTCCCAGTGTTACTCTACAAAGCTCAGAACAGCGAAAAAGGTTTAGCATTCAACAAACACTTAAAAGTTACAATTTACTTTAAGGTGTTTTTTGTTTAACTCTACAGTTTAACCCAAACATATCCATCCCCTAGCATACATCGATTTAAAGATATTTCTATTTAATAAAAAAGTTGGTAATAACAGGAAATGGCACAGGCATTCCCCAAAGGACAAGACAGTGAAAAGGGGTTCCAAAATTATTTATACACTTCTCAATAATCAGTTCAAGGCCTTTTTTGACACTTCAGCAACCAGCTTTTAGCATTTTTGAAACTAGCGTTTTTGACGATTTCTCTTTGATGACCTCCAAGTCTTTGAGGTTGGCTGACTGGTGATCTCCAGCAGTCACTGGGTGAGGGAGGAGGTACATCTTGCACTTGCAGCCAAGTTTATCACAAGGCAACACAGAACAAAAAACAAAAAAAAAACAAAAAAATCACACATATTCATTCCTAAGGGCGATTAGGAGAGACTAGTTACCCTCCATGTTTCTGGACTGTAGGAGGAAGCTGGAGTACCTAGAGAGAACTTTTGTAGCCAAACTCCAGGCAGAAAGGCCTCAAGCTGAGATTCTAACCAAGGACCTTACTGCTGGACGTCAACAGTGCTAACATCTGCTGTGCAGCCTTCTACACTGTATATATCAAAATAACAATAAATGTTGTAGATCAAAGGTTTCCAAACTGTGATAGAAGTACCACTGGTGGTAGCTGGAGTTTAGCAGTACTCTCTTGGCGAATACAGATGAATTGGTAACTTTAGTGGTATTCAGTTTACCTTGGAAACTTGCATCTGGGAATGACATACATCTCAAAAACTGTAATACACAAGGCAGCCATAAGCAGTTCGTGAAAAATCTTTTTTACTGAAACGCAACTTCCAAGGACCTTTCTGCTAACCTAGAAGTTTCAACATCTAAATAAAAATTAAACATATGAATACATATCCTTCCTCCATATCGACACGATGCTACAGGGAGTTCAGGGGGACAGGTTGCCAGTTAATCACAGGCCAGCACAGAGACATACAACACCACCATGCACACAATCACACCTAAGGGCATTTTAGAGAGGGCAGTTAACCTCACATGCATGTTTTTGACTACGAGGACATAACATGTAACTGCCATGCAGAAAGGCTCTAACCCAAATTATAACCAAGGACCCTCTTGCAGCAAGGCAACAGTGGCACTAACTGCGCCACCGTGCATATCTGAAAGATCAAACTGCATCCATCAAGCAAATGGAAAAGAATGTTTTGTTTTTTGCTTTTGTTTTTTGAAAACTTGGTGTTTGCTAAGCTGAAGAACACTGACAGTGTTATAACTAAAATATTCAACATGTAATATTTTATCACCAGTAGGAATAATTGTTGCTTGACTGACCCATGCTAAGTCCCAGATTTAAACATTTACACAATAATGAGGTGAAAGTGAAAACTGAAAGTAAAAATGACAATACTTATGAGTGGCATGTGGCTGTATTGATGGTGCAGCAGTTACATCCCGTTAAAGCCTGATAGCATTTTCTCATTATGGAGGTGAGAATTTTCCTTCAACACTCAGAAGACACACACAATCACATACAATTAGGTCGATTACTGTGAATGTAAGGTGTTGTCTATCAGTTTGATGTCAACCTTGTGATGGACTGTAAACCAGAGTGCACACTGCCTTTTGGCCAGTCTCTGCTCGAATAGTAGCTGGATGTGTAGTTTGTGAAATTAGACTGCATTTTACAGCAAAAAAAAGGAAAATTACCTAAATGAAGTGAGAAAATAAACCCTATAGAATTTGGACACTTATTTCATTGTCCTCATAAAGACCATTTGAAAGTGGCAGGTAAGCAAGCAAATAAAAGGGATCAAAGCTTTTGAACTCTGTTATGAAGGAAGATCTAGTTCAATTTTTTTCTGTATTCTTTATTGAATCAAAAACCTTTCTGATTTTGAAACCAATCATGAGAACAATAAAACATTTTATGTGACTGCATACCACCATTAGTAATCTACAGGGGTTGGACAATGAAACTGAAACACTTGGTTTTAGACCACAATAATTTATTAGTATGGTGTAGGGCCTCCTTTTGCGGCCAATACAGCATCAATTCGTCTTGGGAATGACATATACAAGTCCTGCACAGTGGTCAGAGGGAATTTAAGTCATTCTTCTTGCAGGATAGTGGCCAGGTCACTACATGATACTGGTGGAGGAAAACGTTTCCTAACTCGCTCCTCGAAAACACCCCAAAGTGGCTCAATAATATTTAGATCTGGTGACTGTGAGGCCATGGAAGATGTTCAACTTCCCTTTCATGTTCATCAAACCAATCTTTCACCAGTCTTGCTGTGTGTATTGGTGCATTGTCATCCTGATACACGGCACCGCTTTCAGGAAACAATGTTTGAACCATTGGATGCACATGGTCCTCAAGAATGGTTCAGTAGTCCTTGGCAGTGACGCGCCCATCTAGCACAAGTATTGAGCCAAGGGAATGCCATGATATGGCAGCCCAAAACATCACTGATCCGCCCCCAATGCTTCACTCTGGGCATGCAACAGTCTAGGTGGTACGCTTCTTTGGGGCTTCTCCACACCGGAACTCTCTTGTATGTGGGGAAAACAGTACAGGTGGACTCATCAGAGAACAATGCATGTTTCACATTGTCCACAGCCCAAGATTTGCGCTCCTTGCACCATTGAAACCGACGTTTGGCATTGGCATGAGTGACCAAAGGTTTGGCTATAGCAGCCCGGCCGTGTATATTGACCCTGTGGAGCTCCCGACGGACAGTTCTGATGGAAACAGGAGAGTTGAGGTGCACATTTAATTCTGCCGTGATTTGGGCAGCCGTGGTTTTATGTTTTTTGGATACAATCCGGGTCAGCACCCGAACATCCCTTTCAGACAGCTTCCTCTTGTGTCCACAGTTAATCCTGTTGGATGTGGTTCGTCCTTCTTGGTGGTATGCTGACATTACCCTGGATACCGTGGCTCTTGATACATCACAAAGACTTGCTGTCTTGGTCACAGATGCGCCAGCAAGATGTGCACCAACAATTTGTCCACTTTTGAACTCTGGTATGTCACCCATAATGTTGTGTGCATTTCAATATTTTGAGCAAAACTGTGCTCTTACCCTGCTAATTGAACCTTCACACTCTGCTCTTATTGGTGCAATGTGCAATCAATGAAGACTGGCTACCAGGCTGGTCCAATTTAGCCATGAAACCTCCCACACTACAATGACAGGTGTTTCAGTTTCATTGTCCAACCCCTGTATACGTCACTGTTGACAGATGTTCTACGTAGTTGTTGCAGAACAGGCAAACTCATCCAGCTGGGCGGTGGTATATGCCGTATCTTGGAAAACTAACCTGAAATAAATCCTAAATTACAGGTTAAGGTTGCTGCCGGACAAAAAAGCCATCCTCGTCTGTTTTCTTTCCACTTTTTGTGAGAATGACTCATTGATAGAATCACAAATGCTTATTTTTAGGAGCAATAATTTACAACACTGTACCATACTGTGCAGCAGAGTAGACCCATTTTAAACCTTGAGAATTTTTCTTTTATCCGTAAAATGAAAACTGTAAAATATTGCTCTGACCGGAGTTCATTGAACATATTTAAATATTGAATCTCATTTTCCCTGACACGGCTGCAGTCAGAATAAACAATATTTGGAGACATAAATTTCCACTTTGTACACCGTTAAAGATGTGTATGGAGTAAAACTTATAAAAGTGGTCCACTGGAGGGTATTTCAAGCCTTTGGCATGAATATGAGTGGTTAACCACAGCAATGCTATCATGGGTTGTGAGCAATATAGCCAAGGAGGCTGACGCTCCCTGAGCTCCATTACGTCCCCTGTAATTTTAGTGATTATGCTCACACTCATACACAAACATGCATAAATGGAGTATTTCTCTCTCCCAAAATAAGAAATAAGTGTGTGACCATCTGTGCAAAAGTAAGACCCTCTGTTTGAATAGCTGCTCAAACTTTAATATGTGGAGCGTTGTGTTGGGAAGTTTTATATTCCTTTTCTGCTTGTATTTTAATCTGCCATTTTTCAATGCACACACTAATCATCTCTGCACTGCAGCGCATTGAAAAGGTATTCATACCTCTTTAATCTTAAATTTTTTAACATTGTGCATTTCAAACTTGAGTTTACTGGGAAGATAAACACAAAGTAGGAGAAGAAAAAATTATATTTAGTTTTCAAACTGTTTTAGGAATAAAAATTCTGAAAAGTATGTTGTGCATTTGTATTTATCCCTATTTACTTAGATACCCTCTAAATAAAATTCCATGCAACCTTCAAAAGTGCCCCTATTAGTAGGTAGAATCCAGCTGTGTGGAATTTAATCTCACATTTAATCACAGCTGTTCTGTGAAGGCCTCCGAGGTCTGTTAGAAAACATAAGTGAACAAACAGCATCCTGAACATCAAGGAACATACCTTAGTCTTCAGGTCAATGTCACATGCTCCAGGAACAGGTCAGGTATAAAGTGAGATCTTGGTTATATTACAAAACAATATCCCGAAGGAGCGTGGCTCAACTGCAATCCTAGCAAGACATGACGATCTACATTAAGTGACAGGCTGTGTAAGGACAGCATTAATCAAAGAAACAGCATGGTAATTACAGAAGCTGCAAAGATCCACACGTCAGGTGTGAGAATATGCTGACACAGCAATGTTTACGCATGGCTTTCACAAATGTTCCAAATGTTGGAGAAAATCTTTATGAAGTTAGCCATGTTGGGGACAAAGCAAACATGTGTATGAAGGGGATCTGGTCAGATAGACAAAAACTTGAACTTTTAGCCATACATGCAAAAAGCTGTGTGTATCAGAAAATTAGCACAGCACAATAACGTGAATGCAGCTTCTCTATGGTGACTTAAAAGTGTTGGCAGCGTCATGCTTTGCAAATGCTTTTATTCAGAACGGACAGGGAACCTATTTAGAGTTGATGGGAAGATGGATGGAGCTAAATGCAGGGCATGCAGAGAAAACCTGTTAGAAGCTGCAGGATTTGGACAGAGGATCACCATCCACCGGGGCAATGAACCTTAACATACAGCTAGTGCTACCACTGGAATACTGTAGGTCAAATGATACCCATGTATTAGAATGGCTCAGTCAAAGTCCAGACCTAAATCTGTGGAAAGACTTAAAAATTGATGAGCTTAAACTGTTGTGCATGGGCAAAAGTTCTCTAAATGTGAACCTGGTACAGACATATCCCAAGAGCAGATCACACTTTCCAGATTTTTATTTGTAGAAGATTTTGAAAATCATCCGCCATTTTTCTTCCAGGTTACATAGGCTTGGGGTCTTTTCCCACCCTCGTTTGATGTTTGCCGTCTGGGGTCGGAGGCCGGGAGAGGGAGCGGGCCTTCTGGTCGGGATCTGGGCTGGGGTTGAGGTTCGGGTCTTGGGGGTTGTCTGGTGCTGGGGCTGGCTCTTCGGCTCTTCAGGATCGTTTGGATTGCCTAGGATCTCTGTCTCTGGCGCTGGGGAGGCGACGGGCTCCGGTGAGGGGGTCTTGGCCGGGCGGTGTGCAGTGTTGATTGAGATCTGGCTTCGCTTTATTGGAGGGGCTTGGCAAGCTTGCTTGGTGCGGTGGGGTGAGCCGTGCGGGAGGGTGCGTGGCCGGCATCCTGGGGCTCCTCCGGGGTTTGGGTGTGGGGTTGGCGGGTGCCCGGTCCTTGGCGTGCTGTGGTGGCCTTCCTCCAATGCTTCCTTCTGTGGCTCTTACCCGTGGCCAGGCGCAGGGCTACGGTTGGCGGTCAGGTGGGTGGGGCGGCGGAGCATGTCTTGTGCCCGCACTGGGGCGGCTGATGAGATGTGCTTGGCCTGGAGCGGTTGGCCTACCCGGCCCGGTTACCTGGCTGGTGCATGTTTCCCTCTCACGGACTGATGAGCTGGGGCTGTTGAAGGTGGCCAAATGATTGGGTGGGCTTGGCGGTGTGCTGCTCTGCTGACTGTTGGGTCTGGCGGGGGGGGGGGGGGGGGGGTCCTCTTCTTGGATGTGGGGTCACCGGGATCTGGATCATTTCAGTGGCAGAGATGTGGTGTATCTGTGTGGTTGCAGGGGTGGGGTGGGGGACGCCGGCCTTGAGTGCTTGCCGCTGGCCGGGGGCCTCTTGCCGGGTACGTTAGTCCCGTCTTGGAGTGAGATAGGGGGCTCCGTTGTGAGCTCGGTTCTCGACGGTATCTGCCCTGTTGCGCCTGTGGGCGTGGCGCCCTTGCCTTGCTGTCGCGGCGCGCTGTATGGTGGTGGGGGTGGGACGCGGTGGGGGTGCTTGGAGCGGGGCTGTGTGTGGAGCTTTCGCTGTGTGGGTGTTGCTTCATCGGCCTTTCGGGGATGAAGCTCTCCTGTGGGAGTGTGCCCATGTGCTGTAGGGAGGTGATTCATGGCGTTGGGGTTCCGGGGCATGTATTCGATATCTATGTCCTGGTTGGGGGTGGCCCAGTGAGGAGATTCATGTCGGGTTCATTGGGGGTGGAGGGCTCATGGGGTATGAATCGGAACTCATTGGGGGTTGGGACTATTTAATTCTGTGGCGGCTCTGGTTGGCGGGCTTGTTTGGACCATGTAGACCCCTCTTTTGTACATGGCCCCCTCCCCAGATGAGGATGGGAGTGGTTGGGGGTGGGACTGGGGTCGGGTCGGGGCGGGGCGGGGGGGTCGGTGTCCGGGTTGGGGTCACTCAGGTTCAGGCACGAGTCTGGGGCAGTCTGCCTGTCTCCACCCCCGGAGGGAAGGGGACCACCTCCTGGGTCCGGAGGCTGGTTGTCCCTATGGGGTATCGGCACCTGGACCTGGGAGTATAGAGTATGTATGGCGAGTGTGAGTGAGTGTACGACATCCATTGTTGTTTGTGTTCACCTTGGGTGCGTGGGTGTGAGTGTTTTTATGTGTATGCATGAGGGTGGGAATGTGTGATTATGATTGGGTGTCCCTGTTTTTTGTGTCAGGTTGGGTCTTGGGCTGCTCCCTCTCCTGGATCAGTTTAGGCTCCCATCGAATGTGGGGCCTATTCCCTCCCCGCCACACTACTGCCGGTGATTGGTATCTCTGCCCGCCGGTGTACTTGTGGTTCTCGGTATCCGGGGCTGGGTGCTCTGGTGTGTGCTGGCTCACTCCTGGTGGCTGCTTGCCGGGGCCTGGACCCCTGGGCTTGGTCGGGCCTCTGCTTGGGGAGTGATATGTCCCGAGGTCTCGGGTCTCTGGGTCCATGGCTGAATCCTCTTGGGCGTAGCCGCTGCCGGTGGGGCCTGTGGGCTTGTCGCTGCAGCTCCCTGGGGCTTCTGCACTGTGGCTGCTGGGTGGGATTCTCCCTTGCTCCTCTCTGGGGGGTTACGGTAGTCCCGGCGGTGGTTCTCCTGGGGTTCCTGTGCTCTGGGGGGCCTCTGGATGTCTGTGGCTTGAATCTCCTCCGTATCTGTCCCCGTACCAGGGGAGGCGGGTCTGTGGCTCCTCACACTCACTATTGCATATTTTTATGGAGCACATGCGTGCTCACACTCAGACCCACATGTATTTAGATTCAGGTGTTACCGGACACACAAATGTTCTATACTGAGCCGCATTTACCACTAACTACATCTTGCATTCATAAGTACCGTGTACCTTTCGGTAAAAAGGCTGCAGGTGTACAAGCAAGCAGGGTGTTATCTTGTATTATTTTCATCCTTCTTTCTTTCCTCCATTCTATTCTCCTTCTCTCCCCTTTTCCTTTTTGCCCCCCTTTCTCTCTTTTGTGCTTCTTTTTTTCCTTTCCATTTCTGTCTCCATAACAATTGAAATAATCCCAAAGCAGCTTCTAATTAAGTTTATTTTAATGAATATCAAGTAGAGCTTTAAAGCGTTAGCTGTAATGCTCCACTTGTGAAAGTAAATCTGTTGGGCTTTTTCCTGGCACTCAGACAACAATTCTGAGTGCTTCTCTGCTGGACAGGACACGGTAAAAAAACAAAAAAAGATAATCACCCGCCATTTTTCTTCCGGCTTACATATCCTCGCTACTTTTGATGCTCTAATTAATTTAGACTTTACTGATCTCTCAGTGGAGAAACTTTCCTCTGCATTTAACCCATCCCAGCAGTGGGCTGCCATTGATTGGTGCATTCAGGGGCTATGGGTCTTGCTCAGTGACCTATAGTGGTAGACTGTGGGATTCTAACCAGGTACTTGTGGCCTCTCCAGGACGCAACGCCCTGCTCTCTAACCACTAGGCCACCACTCCCCCCTCTATGGCATAAAATCAAAATAAAATACATTAAGGCTTGTGGTCGTAACGTGATAAAATGAGCAGGGTACGAATACTTTTGCAAGGCACCATATAGTAAGGCTGTTAACACGTTTCCCTAAGAGAAATAAACCAGTCTTGCATTATTTGTCATCCACTTGAAAAGACATTTAGAAAAGTCAGTTTGGATTAGAACATTTCACCACAATCGTTTAGACACGCATAAATGTCTATTCCCTATGTTTGATACATGACCTGGTCTAAAAAAAGGGCTGGCGGTGCTATAATCTGTTTTCCAGTGCATGTGTTGCCCTCTGTTTGCATTGCTTCTGTCATAGTCACCAGGGTGCATTGCTGTGGGGGAGAGTCGGGGTCAGCGCCTCTTGCATTTTCTACCCCATGGTCATCTTAGGTGACACAACAACTGTTTGCTGTCACACTATTAGTTCAACTTTGTTATTTTAGTTAAAAAAAATGGCAAGGCCTTGCAACAATGCCAACAGGTGTACAGTCATATAAAGATTTATAATACATCTATAACTGGACTATGAATGAAGCTGGCTGGATGGATAAAAACGTTTCGAAGGCATAGGCTGCTCGAGCAGTAAACCGTCATGTTTGGCATGCGTGACATTGTATTGATGCCTGCAGACACGTGTCTTAGACCATCCTTCTCCTTATGTGACCTACATAGTGCAGCTACCTGACACGCTGCTCTAACTGCTATCTTACGCCTTGTGTTGGTTTCGATGTTTCAGCTTTCGAGCCTGTCAAAGCATAAGAAGACACTACACGCCATCCGTGCTATGTGCTGTTTATTTTACAGTAAAGCATTGGGAAATAACGAGACGAAGGAAGGGACTCCACCCTTACCATTAGGTGGACCGGGAGACAGATGGCCTCTGCATGGGATACCTTCAGCCTGGAGGAGAGGGGGGGAAACTTGGCATTGCTTGCAGCAAGAACACAGTTGGGCCTCATAAACTAGAGCACTGTGACATATTATCTAAAATACTGCAGGCAAATGAAATATAAGTAGCACCCTAAACAAAGCTGTCATTTAGTTTCATCAGAGGAATAAGCATACCACTGCAGGAGTGTCACTAGATTTATTACTAGTAATCCATCTTATCCAGTAAACAAAAATTTTAGATCTCTTTTAAATATAAACAGGAAAAAAATTATTCTGACAGTTGTCACGACATGACATGTTTGATGTTGGGGCTGAAGAGAAAGAAGAGCACAAACCTGAAAAATCTATCATGACTAATAAGAAATTGGCTGCACTTTTACCCTCTCTTCAATGAGAAACCCGAGGAAAGAATGAACTCATGGGCAGGAAATGCTTGCTCTTTGAAGAAAATGCTTCATATTTGTTTCTTTTCCTCCTGACATCACTAATTGCGACAAGCTGCTCGACAGACACAAGGGTAAATCAAAACCTTCCTTTTTGCCTGGCAACCACCTCAAACATTCCACATGACCGCTTGATGAGCCAAAAAAATCTCCACCTACCAAGACCTGACCTAGCTTCGGCCCTGACCTCCCCAGGAGAGGCTGTCTCCTGGCCTGGGATCCTCCCATTGAAGCCCCACAGAGCATGTCAGGAGGGGATTCACGGTCAGAGACACTCGCGAGCCGTTAACAAAACACACAATATGTCATGTTCATGTAGACAAACTCCATGCATAGATTATCATGTCAAACAGCACTCACGAGGGACTGATCTAAAGACCTCACAGGAGAAGAATGCAGACATGAAATCTGTGCAGGAGGGAGTGTGGGTTTAGGACCAAGGCAAGAGGAAACTGAGTTGAGTAAAGAATGAATAGGGACAAAAAGCGAGAACTAGGTCAGGTATGGACAAAGTACGGAATCAAAGCGACAAAAAGATACTGCTGCAATACGTAGAAATATGCAAGGACAAAAAAATGTTGCTGGCTTGGCCAATCATTTATACATATGTACAGAAATAAATACAATATGTTGCAGGGCCTCATCATTTTGGGAAACTGAGATCATAATCTTCTGTTTCTGCAACATATTGTAAAGCTAAAGTTGTTTACACGATGTTTGAAATAGGTTTATCTGGTAAGAGTTTTTGGGACGTTAATGTATGTTGTACTCTGAAGGCTTTAAATTACGAACCGACTTTTCCAAAAGTAAAGTCTAAAAGAAATAGTTTTAATGCACCCAAGTCTGCGGAAGAAGCCCTCTGTGCGTATAAGGGTCATTAATGCTGAAGCTGTTTGGAGAAGCAACAAACCTCTACTCTAAAACTAAAATCTAAGCTTCTTAAACCAATTTAGCTACATGGCAGACTTCAGGTTTTTGTACTGTTTCAGCTCTGGTTTTATCAAACAAACACAGACATTAAGAAAACAGTTGAGCTTAAATTATGACAATATTTCTACCATGCTGACATCTGACAATATCCTTCCAGCATTTTTGGTCTGACTTGTGAGCCACCCTCATGCAAAGATCTACATCCATCTCTACTCACCTTCAACAGCTGCAACCAGCAGAGGACTACCTCTCCTGTTAGTTGAAAGCAGAGATCCACCAATCAGTTGGCCATAGATAGAAATCAGACATTTTTTTCTAAAAACAGAATACAATGAGTTTCAAATCCTGTTCAACCCATATGCAACTGAATAACTACAAAGACAAGATATTTAATGTTCAAATTGATAAACATTTTTGTCAAATATTTACTCATTTTAAATTTGATGCATTCAACACGTTCCAACAGAGCTGGGACAGGGGCAAGTGTTTGGGAACTAAGGACAATAATTGTTGAAGCTTTCAGCTTGAACTCTTTCCTATTCTTGGCTGATGTACAACCTCAGTTGCTCAGCAGTCCGGGGTTTCTGTTGTTGTATTATGTGCCTCATAATGCGCCACATGTTTTCAGTGGGAGACAGGTCTGGACTGCAGGCAGACCAGTCTAGTACCTGCACTCTTTTACTATGAAGCCACACTGTTGTAACACGTGCAGAATGTGGCTTCATTGTCTTGCTGAAATAAGCAGGGACGTTCGAGAAAAATAAGTTGCTTGAATGAAAACATCTGTTGCTCCAAAACCTGTATGTACCTTTCAGCATTAAAGGTGCCTTCACTGATGTGCCAGTTACCCATGCCATGGGCACTAACACACCCCCATACCTTCACAGAAACAGTTTTTTTTTAACTTTGAGCTAATAACAGTCCGGATAGTCCTTTGCCTCTTTGGAACAGAGGACACGTCGTCCATGTTTTCCAAAAACAATTTGAAATGTGGACTCATCAAACCTCAGCCCACTCATCCTTGCTTTTGAAGGACTGAGGTTCATACACAATCATGACACTGACCAGTTTCCAATTAACCTGTTCACCTATGGAATGGTCCAAACAAGTGTTTTTTGAGCATTTCTCAACGTTCCCAGTCTTTTGTTGCCAATCTCTCAGCTTTACAGGGCTTCTGAAGTGTGACTGGCCGCTTAAATAATGTGCTGACTCGGCTTGATCAGAGCAGATCCAGCATGGCAACTTCGTATTATGTATTACTTTCCAATTAATTCTTAGATCTTACAGTGGTTCAGTACAACTCAGCAGCTAAAATTTAGTCAACTATAAACCATTAAATCAACACTAAACACAACAGACATCAGTCTCAGTATGAGCAGATTTTGTAGTCTCTCAATAACCGGAGTTTAGAAATTTCTAATGGGTGCCTAGCTATTGATTACTAAAGCTATGCTAATGTGACTGACCTATTACTTCAAAGACAGCAAAAGCATCAAGGTCTGTGAGGCAGGATAAAGCCATTAGTTTAGCATACAGTCATTGTAAAAAGAAAATACAAAGTACAAGTAAATTCCAGAGTTTTACATGTATTTAGCATGTTGTGGAATTATACAAATGTTAAAACCATAGAATTGGGCTGTACTTTCTTTTTACCATCACTTTGACTGGCTTCTGAATGCATCAGCCTGGGGTTAGCAAACATGACAAAATGACTAACACAAGTCTCAGAGATCTCCGTTTTTGTAAAGCCCATAACACTGTCTTAATCAGTCAGAAACAGGATAGGCCAAGTGGTAAATTAGATGTTTTATAGCACGCCTTTATTGTAAGAAATATTTGTGCAGGGTGAAGAAAACATTAGTCTCCATACCAGCTCTAATCTACCCCCTTCCTTCCTTGCATTGTATTTCATGAGGGTGTGAGAGCTAATTGATGGTGGAGACAAACACAGACTGACAGGCCTTTAAATAAGGGGCAGGCAGGCCTCTTTCACATGTCATTGCCCTCTTCAAAACCTTTTTCTTTTTGCCCCCCTATAGCGATTTGGACTTAGGTGCCCTTCTCATCTGAGGCCCATTTGCTTAAAAGATCAGAGCTTAAAAGTAAAAGATCAATAATGTTGATATAAACAGTTCATGGAGGCTAAAACCTCTCAGAGTCAAACCATAACTCTGCTGTAGGACTTAGGAAGGACAACGTCTGCCACTGTGTACCAAAGGAACACAAACATGCCTTCAGCATCCTGTCTCAAGAGTGTGGGATTTGTTATTGTTTGTTGTGTGGGGGTTTGGGGTTTTAGTATGTGCACAGTGCTATTGCTCAGAAGGTGGGTGGTAGTGTTATTTTTCCATGCATGTATGAAAACAGAGGAACAATTTATGAATGTCATAGATGGTAACAGAAATCACGGAAAGGGAAACATCTACAGTATGTGCTGTAAAAAGTCTTTGTCCTAAAAATATGCTTGCAATTTATATGAAATTACATAGATATGGCAGGTGTGAGCAGGCATTGCTGCAGAATTCTGTTAAGTTTAAGGAGGCTTTAGGAATCTGATTCACTACAGTGAATTTAGAAAAAAGTTTGAAAAACCTTCATTTTCTAACATAACATTTATAAATGACCTTTAATCACCACGTTTCACAAAAAGTTTGACCTTTTTAGCTCAGATACTTAGGTCAATGTTTAGGACAACCTTTATTACATTTTTATCCCCACTGTAACAAATCCAAGGAAGAAAATATTATGAATAAAAGTGGCCATCTTTAGACAGTAATAAAATTATTTACCTTTAACAGTGTTGAGTAAATTTAGGCACTGTGATGGTAATCTTTCTTTTAACCTCTAATAGCTGAATGCAGGCATTTTCCAATAGTCGGTATTTTATATAGTCTTATTAATAGATTTACATAATAATATTTTCCTTGTCCAGTTAACACAACTAACATCTCGGCCATCGAACCAAAACATAACAGCCTAACATAGTATAGAGGTGGATGCCTTTGGCTTATAGTTGAGGCAACATTTACAAACACTTTCCCATAAGACATTACACAAACAGAGCATATGAAACACAGCGTATAAAACAAACAGACTTTGTTTTGATTGTTGTTAAAAAACCACATTGAGCAAACAGTAACAGAAACTATTGCAAAGCTTGACCATAATTACTTTCCTTTCGTCTGGTGGAACTAACCCATAAGTGTTGGCATAAAGACCTTTTTTGTTTTTGTACATAAACTAAAAATGTTGTCTTTGATAGTTTTTTTTGCAGCTGACTATTGGGGCTGTACAATATTAATATATAAATCAGTTTGAGCAACATCAGAAGGCAATTTGTTGGCTATTATATTCCAAATGTTTTGAATTTACACTTTGCAAGTCAATGATATAGTATATATAGCATGTTAGATCGATTCTCAGTGCTGTAGGTGTCCACACCTAACAAAGGTGTCCCAGATGCTGACAGAACATGTTTAAGGTAATGGGAATGAAAGGTCAAAAAGAGAGGACAAATGAAAATGTGAGTTTACTCCAAATAATGTCATCACTGCAATATTAAAAAAAATATCACTACTGTATGATTTCCTAATACCGTGCAGGCTTACTTAAGTGAATCTACCAATCCTCAACTCAGTTCAGGACTTGTGAACCAATCACAGTCTGTTGTTCTCTTGGCATAATTTCAAACGGCAGAATAAAATCAGAAGAAACTTGCCGAGTTAGCATTTCAGATGAAGCCACCTTGCGCCCCTCCTTGAACCGCCACCTTAAAGTGGTGGAGGGGTTTGAGTGCCCGAAAAATCCTAGAGGCTATGTTGTCTGGGGCTTAAATGCCCCTGGTAGGGTCTCCAAGGGCAAACAGGCTACAGGTGACGGGTCAGACAAAAAGCGGTTCAAGACACCCTCATGAGGACTTCACGATCGAGGCACGTGACGTCGCCCGGTATGGCCAAGCTGGGGTCCCACCCTGGAGCCAGGCCTGAGGTTGGGACCCGCCAGAGAGTGTCTGGTGGCTGGGTTGCTCCTTGCGGAACCTGGCCGGGCCGAGCCCGAAGGAGGGATGCGAGGCCATCCCCCAGTGGGCCCACCACCTGCAGAGGGAACCGTGAGGGACTGGTGCAAAGAGGATCGGGCAGCAGACGAATGTCACCTCACTGGGGGGGAAAGGAGCCTGCGCTTGTGCAGGAGGTCGAGAGATATCTACTAGAAATAGTCGGGCTCACCTCCACGCACAGCGTGGGCACTGGAACCCATCTCCTTGAGAGGGGCTAGACTCTCTTCAGGCGGCGGGCTGGGGTGGGTTTGCTTGTTTCTCCCCAGCTCAGCTGTCTCGTGTTGGGGTTTACCCCAGTGGATGAGAGGGTCGCATCCCTGTGCCTTCGGGTTGGGGACAGGTCTCTGACTGTTGTTTCGGCCTACGGGCCAGGCAGTAGTGCGGTGTACCCGGCCTTCTTGGCGTCCCTGTCGGGGGTGCTGGATGGTGCCCCTCCGGGGGACTCCATTCCTCTCCTGGGGGACTTCAACGCCCACGTGGGAAACAACAGTGACACCTGGAGAGGCGTGATCAGGAGAAATGGCCTCCCCGACCTGAATCTGAGTGGTGTTTCGTTATCGGACTTCTGTGCTAGTCACGGATTGTCCATAATGAACACCATTTTCAAGCATAAGGGTGTCCATCAGTGCAACTGGCACCAGGACACCCCAGGCAGGAGGTCAATGATCGACTTTGTTGTTGTATTATCAGACCTTCGGCCGCATGTTGTGGACACTCGGGTGAAGAGAGGGGCTGAGCTGTCCACTGATCACCACCTGGTTTGTGAGTTGGATCCGCTGGAAGAGGAGAAAGCCGGACAGACTTGGCAGGCCCAAGCGCATGGTGAGGGTCTGCTGGGAACGTCTGGCAGAGCCCTCGGCCAGGGATGTATTCAACTCCCACCTCCGGAAGAGCTTTGACCAGATTCCGGGAGATGTTGGAGACATAGAGTCCGAGTGGACCATGTTCTCCGCATCTATTGTCGATGCTGCTGCCCGTAGCTGCGGCCTTAAGGTCTGCGGTGCCTGTTGCAGCGGTAATCCCCGAACCCGGTGGTGGACACCGGCAGTAAGCTGAAGAAGGAGTCCTATCGGCTGTGGTTGGCTTGTGGGACTCCTGAGGCGGCTGACGGGTACCGTAAGGCAAAGCGTGCCGCGGCCCAAGCTGTGGCAGAGGCAAAAACTCGGGCCTGGAAGGAGTTCGGTGAGGCCATGGAGAAGGACTACCGGTTGGCCTCGAAGCGATTCTGGCAAACCTACCGGCGCCTCAGGAGGAGGAAGCAGTGCTTCGCCAACACTGTTTACAGCGTCTCTGCTGACCTCGACTGGGGACATTATCGGGCGGTGGAAGGAGTAGTTCGAGGATCTCCTCAATCCTGCCATCACGCATTCCCTGGTGGAAACAGAGGCTGGGGACTCGAAGTTAGACTCTTTCATCACCCAGGCTGAAGTCACGGAGGTGGTTAAAAAGCTCAGCGGTGGCAGGACTTCGGGGGTGGATGAGATCCGCCCTGAGTACCTGAAGTCTCTGGATGTTGTAGGGCTTGACACGCCTCTTCAACATCGCGTGGCGGTCAGGGACAGTGCCTCTGGACTGGCAGACTGGGGTGGTGATCCCCCTTCATAAGAAGGGTGACCGGAGGGTGTGTTCCAACTACAGAGAGATCACACTCCTCAGCCTCCCTGGTAAGGCCTATGCCAGGGTATTGGAGAGGAGAGTCCGGCCGATAGTCGAACCTCGGCTTCAGGAGGAGCAGTGGGGTTTTTGTCCCGGCCATGGAACACTGGATCAGCTCTATAACCTCTACAGGGTACTCGAGGGTTCATGGGAGTTTGCCCAACCGCTCCACTTGTGTTTTGTGGATCTGGAGAAGGCATTCGACTGTGTCCTTCGTGGTCCCCTGTGGGGAGTGCTCCAGGAGTATGGAATCGGGGGCCCTTTATTAGGGGCCATCCGGTCTCTGTACAAGCAGAGCAGGAGTTTGGTCCGCATTGCCGGCACTAAGTCGAACCTGTTCCCGGTGCATGTTGGACTCCGGCAGGGCTGCCCTTTGTCACCGGTCCTGTTAATAACTTTTATGGACAGGATTTCTAGGCACAGCCAAGGGCCGGAGGGGGTCTGGTTTGGGGACCAGTGGATTTCGTCTCTTCTTTTTGCAGATGACGTGGTCCTGCTGGCCCCCTCTAGCCAAGACCTACAGCATGCGCTGGGGCGGTTCGCAGCCGAGTGTGAAGCGGCTGGGATGAAGATCAGCTCCTCCAAGTCCGAGGCCATGGTTCTCAACCAGAAAAGGGTGGCTTGTCCTCTTCAGGTTGGAGGGGAGTTCCTGCCTCAAGTGGAGGAGTTCAAGTATCTCGGGGTCTTGTTCACGAGTGAGGGAAGAATGGAGCGAGAGATCGACAGATGGATCGGTGTGGCTGCCGCAGTAACGGGGGCACTGTGCTGGTCCGTTGTGGTAAAGAGAGAGCTGAGCCGAAAAACGAAGCTCGAGATTTACCGGTCGCTCTACGTTCCTACCCTAACCTATGGCCATGAACCTTGGGTCATGACCGAAAGAACGAGATCCCTGATACAAGCGGCTGAAATGAGCTTCCTCCGTAGGGTGGCCGGGCACTCCCTTAGAGATAGGGTGAGGAGCTCGGCCATCCGGGAGGGGCTCGGAGTAGAGCCGCTGCTTCTCCACATCGAGAGGAGCCTGTTGAGGTGGCTCGGGCATCTATATTGGATGCCTCCTGGACGCCTTCCTCGGGAGGCGTCCAGGAGGCACGTCTCACCGGGAGGAGGCCCAGGGGACGAACCAGAACATGCTGGAGGGACTATGTCTCTCGGCTGGCCTGGGAACGCCTTGGGCTTCCCCCGGAGGAGCTGGAGGAGATGTCTGGGGAGAGGGACGTCTGGGCGTCTCTGCTGAGTCTGCTGCCCCCGCGACCTGGTCCCAGATAAAGCGGAAGACGACGACGATGCCACCTTGGGCCCAAAAATAAAACCGCTAAAACCAAATGGAAGGAAATAAGTTGCGAAAAATCTATAAAACACATCTACATAGTAAAGGATTAAAGAAAAGTCCACTTTTCAGTTGATCATGAGAGTTCGACTGGGACCCTTGATTTTAGGAAAATGAAACAACATTCTGCATTGCTGATCAGGAACAGAGAAAAATACAAAAGATGACAGAACTTTAAATCGCATGGCAGAAGTTCGGAGTTCTTAATCAATTTTTTAACAATAAATAGTTCACTATAAATAACTGTATAAATAAATACAGATATTTCTATAAATGTCAAAAAACAGGCACAAGCCCCACAGACTGTAAGGAGATGGATGGATGGATGGATGGATGGATGACCTAACAAGACTTGTCCTTAAAGTACAACATGGGGTCTTAAATTATAAAACAGCTTACAATATAATTAAGTGATCCTTATTTACTACATTTGTTAAACTTATCCCTATGGCTAAACAAAGTCTACTGAATATTTTTAATATAATAAATTATCTTCTGCGTACATTAAAGATTAGCTTTATGTTGTTGTTTTATGATATTCATTATATTCAAGCTTTCATCAAGTTTGCCTCAAAGCAATGACACAAGTTGTCTTTACTGCAAAAGAACAGCTGGAAGATGATACCGGCCTGTTAGCAATAGTACATTAGCAGCAGTAGGAATAATTGCGTTTCTGTTTTATATAAAAATAAATTATGTTATACATTTTTGTTTAAAGTGCCTGCAACATAAAATTTTCACGATAAATCCAATTACATTTATTGAAAAGAAAAATGTATAAAATACTTAAAAAACTAAATTCATGCCACTGAAATGAACAGTTGTTAAGATATATAATCATAATTTTACTAAAAAGGCATTTCCAGACTACTCCTTTGCGATTTAGTTGCGCTCTTTGATGACGTCAAAGTGGGAACCCCCGCACGTAAATTTACAGTTGCTATAATGGGAGCAACAAAGACAGTAGCAAAGAATCTAATATTTCTTTAGATATATTTCAGTCACTATCACACAGAAACGCAGCAGAGTCAAGAGAACAAAGTCAGGTTTCTCCAGATGGCAGACCACAAGTCCTGCGGACAGCCATCTAATTCAGCCAGCGTCTATTTTTGCCGGATGTTGGAGCACAGCCTGAGTCAATATGCATGAATCATAGCGCACCACCAAGAAACAGAAGCACAACATCCAGATTTTCAATAATTCACTAAAGACAGAGTAGATCTCGCTATATTAATAACTACACACATATATTTATATATATAAATATATATATGCAGTTGTTTACATTAGATCAATTAGATCAGTTACTAGGTTAACTAAGCTATTATAAACTGAGCAATTAAATATGAAATGCAACAAATATAGCTTTGTTGCACTCAGTGTACTCACCTCTTGTAGAACAAAACACATGAAAATATCTGTATGCATAAAACGAAAAATAAGGCAGTTTAACTTCTACAGAATGGGTTGTTTTGGACTTGCTACCTTATTTATCACTGGGTTTTATCGCGTGATCGCGTACGGCTCTTAGAGCTCCCCCGGGCTTTATATTAACTTTATTTACTGAATAGATTATTATTAACTGAACTGAATATTTACTGAATATACAGGGGTCGGACAATGAAACTGAAACACCTGGTTTTAGACCACAATAATTTATTAGTATGGTGTAGGGCCCCCTTTTGCGGCCAATACAGCGTCAATTCGTCTTGGGAATGACATATACAAAGTCCTGCACAGTGGGCAGAGGGATTTTAAGCCATTCTTCTTGCAGGATAGTGGCCAGGTCACTACGAGATACTGGTGGAGGAAAACGTTTCCTGACTCGCTCCTCCAAAACACCCCAAAGTGGCTCAATAATATTTAGATCTGGTGACTGTGCAGGCCATGGGAGATGTTCAACTTCCCTTTCATGTTCATCAAACCAATCTTTCACCAGTCTTGCTGTGTGTATTGGTGCATTGTCATCCTGATACACGGCACCGCCTTCAGGATACAATGTTTGAACCATTGGATGCACATGGTCCTCAAGAATAGTTCGGTAGTCCTTGGCAGTGACGCACCCATCTAGCACAAGTATTGGGCCAAGGGAATGCCATGATATGGCAGCCCAAACCATCAATGATCCACCCCCATGCTTCACTCTGGGCATGCAACAGTCTGGGTGGTACGCTTCTTTAGGGCTTCTCCATACCGTAACTCTCCCGGATGTGGAGAAAACAGTAAAGGTGGACTCATCAGAGAACAACACGTTTCACATTGTCCACAGCCCAAGATTTGCGCACCTTGCACCATTGAAACCGACGTTTGGCATTGGCATGAGTGACCAAAGGTTTGGCTATAGCAGCCCGGCCGCGTATATTGACCCTGTGGAGCTTCCGACGGACAGTTCTGGTGGAAACAGGAGAGTTGAGGTGCACATTTAATTCTACCGTGATTTGGGCAGCCGTGGTTTTATGTTTTTTGGATACATCCGGGTTAGCACCCGAACATCCCTTTCAGACAGCTTCCTCTTGCGTCCACAGTTAATCCTGTTGGATGTGGTTGGTCCTTCTTGGTGGTATGCTGACATTACCCTGGATACCGTGGCTCTTGATACATCACAAAGATTTGCTGTCTTGGTCACAGATGCGCCAGCAAGACGTGCACCAACAATTTGTCCTCTTTTGAACTCTGGTATGTCACCCATAATGTTGTGTGCATTTCAATATTTTGAGCAAAACTGTGCTCTTACCCTGCTAATTGAACCTTCACACTCTGCTCTTACTGGTGCAATGTGCAATCAATGAAGACTGGCTACCAGGCTGGTCCAATTTAGCCATGAAACCTCCCACACTAAAATGACAGGTGTTTCAGTTTCATTGTCCAACCCCTGTATATTATTAACTTTATATTTCCTGAATCTTTAGAGAAACATTTACTTAAATATATAATATGTGTGTGTTATTTTTTGTTTTAATAATAAAAAATAATTTTGGATTATTATTATTAGAAATAATTTTGGATTTTTAATTATTAACAATAACTGCCGATATCTTAATGTACTTTTGTGACAAGGAAGTGTTCTTACCTGTGAGCCTTGATCTGTTTAACAACAGCAACAACAACTTTTTCTTTGGTGATCTTTTCACATCAGATCCACTGAACAGCGTGGCTACAGACTCTGCTTCAACATCCTCCTTCGTCTGGAAGATATCTTTTCTCCTGCGAATTCAGAGGTTTCTTGTTCAAAGCAGTTTGCTGGAAAGTCCTCCGATCACAACTGGCTGTGCTTGGTGGGACCAGCCCATGTGTTTCTCGTCAATTTTCCAGCTCTGATAATCTCTCGCTGCAGGAAAGTAGCGCAGACTAACGGCTGATGTCGTAGTATTGCTACCACCACCAGCAATGCACCGTTTCACCATATTAACGCTGTTCTACCCGAACTGTTTATCACTGACGCTCACACTTTGAATGGCTGGAGACTTCCCCTTTGACGTCATTTCAGGGCGACTTCGGACTTGCAAACTTATTTTGTGTCACAATTGTCTTTTATTGCATTTTTAATCCTAATACGTCAATTACTGCCCAATTCCTTCAATACATATATGTTTTCTTTCAATTTCTGCATTTGTGGGAAAAGCATGTCACAGGCACTTTACGTTTTATTGTTGTTATCGCCATTAAACCATGAAATCATGGTATTGTCACTCAAGGTTATTATACTGTGACAATTGGCCTATCCCTGCTGGTGAGTAATTAAAGTGGGACAAATTCCCAATATTGAGGTAGACCCTGTGATACTGATGAAATGTTATTTACTGTACTTTAAAGTTACAGAAGCATACACATGGCATTGATTTGAATAAAGTATTGTGCTGGAACTCTGTATCAGCAGATGTCTTCTTCCTAAATTACCCAGATAAGTATCTGGGACAAAAACTCCTGATTGCAAATACCAACCAAAGAGAGTAAGGTTCTCTTGATATTCTCTTCTAATCATTGAGTACTGGCTTTGGGTTGATTCTTTTTAAACAAAAAATATAACATAGTCCAGAACAGTTGCTAAGATTAAGCCTAATTAATGTGCATCTGATAAATGAATGTTCCAAGCAGTGTTCCCCTCACTTGCATTTGTTCACCACTGTGCAACTTAAGAAAGAGTTTATACTGTGCACATACATATTATATGAGCGCATTTTGTGTGTGGGAGATGAAGGACAATTAAACCTTCAAAAATGAATTGGAATAGATTCGTTTTACTCCTAATAGCCAGTAATTGACTGACAAATAAGTAAAACAACTTGGCGTGTTAGAAAACAACAAAACAGCAAAATAAGTTTTTATTATAGATTTCTAAGAAGCATTTATGAATACAACACAGACCTTGTCACAAGGCAGCAACCATTATGGCTTGAAAAAAGGGGGAAATTAAACACGAATCAGCCGAGAAACTGTTATCTGTGCATCTCAGATTTTTTCTTTTGTCATGTAAACAGTGTTAGGCTTTTGGAGTTTTGAATCATCAGCATCACTGCTCTGCACGTCAGCAATAACCACTTCTCATCAGAGGAAGGAACTGAAGTTAACCAACAAAAACCTGCTGTGGTGCTGTGTGTTTTCAATAGTCAATAAAAACAGGACACACTTTGGTCAGTGTGGTATCTCCAACATTACTATAGTCAAAGGAAGTTCATTTTCCAAGCACGCCCACTTTCTATGCACGTACAAAATTCTCAACCTTTTTCTGCCAGAGATTAAAGGGCTAACTTCGATTCACATGAACCACCCCACTTTGAACAGAGAGCAAAGACAGTACAGCTCCCAGGTCACCTAGGCTTGTTTAAAAAGCACAGCTGATTGAAGCACATCTATAATGATTTCACAAAAACAAAACTTCTTCAGCAATTTATATTACATTAATTAAATTTACGTTAATTAAATCTAGTCTGCTGCTCAGATTTTATTTTGAAAATTTGTTTTTTGTTATTATTTCTAGACTTCAGAAAGGATAACCCACTCTTGGTAATGTAATACTTTCCCCTGCTCTATTTGACCATACATGTTTAATTTTAAAATAAAACTTGACTAGTGAGACACTCCTTGTGTGTGTTTTCAGTCTTGGGACTTTGATGTAACTGAGAAATATTTAAAATGCATAAGGACTGTAACAACATAATTGTTAATGGTCTTACAGGTCTGGGATCTGGGGTGAGGGTGTTGCATATCTATAAACTGAAATACCCTGTTGTTTGAAATGTAATGCAACCAGTGCAATATCTGATATTCCAACGACTCTTTTAGAGTCCGAAAGGAACTGGACAGTTGTTTCGCTGCAATCCAAGTAGATGCAAAAAATAGAACTCTAAAGTTTGCCAGAAGTGAGCAGGGCTCTATAACTCTGTCTCTGTGTCACAGCAGCTCGGCAGATGAAAAAGAGGAAAGTAGAAAGACACGTCACACTTTCCTTTATAAATATTTAACAGAAATAAAACCTGCAGTTTATTTGTTCTCCTTTTCTAACACTTTGATCAGGTTGAGAAAATGTATTCAGGTTTGGAGTCTGTCTGAAAATGGGAAAGGACCTGGAACTAGTACGGACACTGGGAAACTTGTGAAATGCAAACAGAATTATTTGGCGAATAATAATTTGCTGCAAGATCCAGTTGAAGTCCTTACTGCAACATACTGTACATGCTTCAGGGATTAGATCTGTTGAGCAACTCCCATTAGCTACTATAACAGAATGTGCTCAACATGTAACAAATGGATTATTCCAAGTCAAACCCAGAAGTATTAAAATTTTCTTCTCAGTACCACAAGACTTTAGAAAACAATGACTTAAATAATGCATACAATGGACATTTAATACTTATTTATAATTTTAAATTCTGCCAGGTCAGTGCATTCTGTGTTTTTGTTTCTTAGTTTCAGACATTTTATTGTTGTGCACATAATAGCTTTGACCCAACAAGAAGATAAACTAAGGACTTAGTAGCGCCTTTGAGAAAATAAGGCGCGGTAAACGTTTTCTGATAAAAACGGAAAAGTTTAGTTGCGTTTCTACTGTTTGTTTACCCGACAAACATTTTCTCTGAAAATGAAACAATTTCAAAAGGGCTTCCAGAGTGTGATGGTTTGAAAACGTCCCAGTCTCTGCTTTCGTGTAGAAGGGATTTAATGTAATCTTTCTTATGAGGAAGCCCTGGCTCATGCGAAGTATGACTGAAATCAGTAGAAATGTATATGCATGCACACAACACGAGGGCTGCCGACCAGTTAAAACCCACGTAAGACGAAGAAATCAGCAACAACAATGGCAGATTGCAGAGTATTTGTGCTACTTTCGTTTCGTAAGCAGGAGGTGTCTGCGCATATTGTTGAGTTTCAAAGAACATACCGCCTACTAGTGGAAGAGTTACGCCATTTTCACGTCTCTACTGTTGCTGTGTGAACAGAGATTGTGATTAAAACATTGTCATGTAGACGTGTTAACAGAAACGGGGAAAAGAATCCTGTTTTCAATGGATCATTGTTGTGTAAACAGGGTGTAAATATACATACAATAAAGGCACCATACCAAGCACTTCTCAGCTGCATGGAAGTTGTTACTGAGGGAAGAAGACTTTATGTTGTTTATTTTCAGAATCAGTAAGTTGGTTAAAAATAAACCCAGAACAAGCATATAGATTTAAGAAGCTTTTTTTAAAAAAACTGTATTTTCTAAGCAGGAATATACTGCTTTTTCAGGAAATTATTGTTTTTTTTTTTACTGTAAAGTTTTGTTTTTGTTTTTTTTCAGAAAGTTAAATTTTTAAGCAATTAAAAAAGTAGAAAAAAAACATTTTGTTGTAGTTTTTAAAGACAAATTACACTTAGCTACATTTGGAATCCACAGGTCAGAGCTTCCCAAAATTGTTCTCAACTTCAAGTAAATGTTTTTTTTTTTTTTTTGTTCAACTCACAGGTTTGATTACTGCATCAACAGTGGGAAAGATTTGAGTGCTTGTTAACTCCAAAATAGACACACAGCAGGTGAGAAAAGTAGGCAGGAGTAGCTATTGTTTTGTCTGCTACAGTAAAATGCATGTCAACTTTCTTTGTGTACATCCAAGAGTGATAACACAGCCGATAGCACAAACCAGTATTTGACTGGTGGGTGTTAATAATCACCCACTTGGGTGGTAGGGGGTGGGTCAGTGCACACAACTCACTGTGTGCCCATCCCGCAGCTGAAAGGACTGAAACAAATAAGATTGAGAGGTGAAACTCAGCCACACCTGTTTCCCATAACCTTTGCGCTCCTCTCCTGGGGGGTTTAACTGCTGACTAAGCACATCCTGCAAGTATAACTCTTTAATAGAGACTATAAAGCCACGGTATGTCCCAGTGACCCTCATCTAAGTCACAAAGTGTGATCTCTTCTTGTCGGGAAAAACCATGATTTCTGAAAACAGCAGGAAAAAAAAAAGAGTTAAAATGTACCGCTCTGTTCATTCACAGCAGGTAATTAACCATGGAAATATCTGGAAGCCATTTATATAGCTATAGCCCAGCTTCCTATGACTCAGTGACTGAAACAGTAAGTTCCTGTCTATCCAAGGTTTTTTTAGTTGACAAGACATAGCATAAATCACAGTGAAAAATTACTGCTGCAAATATGAGCATTTCAATGTATTTTCATAATATTATTCCACTTCTCTTTCAATTTTAAATGTCTAGTTACTATATATAGTTACTACATATCAATGGATGGAATCAGAACCAGTGGTGTGGTTATTAAAAGCAATTGCTGGAGTGATTCTATATTTGTATTATTAGTATTTACTTCCTTAATCTGTCGGTTGCCCTGAGCCCATTTATTCAAACAGCAGATGTATATCTTTAGAAGCCGATTTGTACATATTAAGGAACATTAGGAAAGCTGAAGTTTCCAGAACACAGCACCCATCTCATACAGGATCAAATCTACAAATCATTTTGGTATGAAAGCTGTGCATTATGTACTGCATTGTGCAAAAGTATTGCAAAGCAGTAGAGTTTGGTTATTTACTTTTTTATGGAGTTAAAGTTTCCTAAAATACGAAGGTATGGTAATAGAGTAAGCTAAACAGGCTTGTGACACTATATCATATTGCATGTAATTTGGCTATTTTAAGGTGTTTTCATTTATTTTTAACCTTACATATTTAGATGAAAGGCACAGCCCAGTTCTTTTTTCACTTAAGTTAAGCACCAAAGTTGTTAAAGACTGAAACAAAACAAATTTAAAACATTGATGAATAGAAATGCACCAAAAAAACTTGCTGGTAGTGTTTGACTGGCACTGAGCGGTGGCTGGCCGGTTAGAGACTCTAAAATATTTTGATCAGTGTACACACAATAAGTGCTTCCAGGTCATGCTGACAACACTCATCTGTGTGGGTGCTTTTACTAAGAGAAGAGGGCTCATAGCTATTTCAGGATCAGTCAGGCCTTTAAAATTAAGTCGGAGAACGCTCAAAGATGTAAGAAACTGTCTTAAAGTGCATATGGCAAGACATGTCTGGAGTACAGGCTGCGAGAAAGAGAGAGAGAGCAAAGATTTCTGCAGGTAACGAGAAGGAAAGCAAAGTTTCTGTTCTATCCTTTTGAGCTTTCATTCTCGTCTTGCAATGGGATATGCCAGATCTGGAAATGTTGGCAGCTTTTTGGAAATCTCAAGGTTAAGGATCTAAATTCTTTAGAGAAGGTACATTGATATGGTTGTTTTTGTAATGCTAGCTGACATAACTGCGCTAAGATACTAAAGACAGTTTAAAACTTTATCTCCATATTAATTTAACCTGTGTCCAAACTCAGGGGCTACATCCTTCGAAGGCCACATTTACGTCACAGCAAAGCAATGAAGGCTGTCCAAACTCAAAGGCTCCTCCAAATGCGCAGACAAATTTATTGTTCTTTTCCCCAGATTTGAAGGACGGGTACAGTGTATCCATTGAGACGATGTCCGTTTGCCACCTCGCCTCACCAGTTTTCATCTGACACGGACATAATTTGGTCAGATGATATATAATGGTTAATATTTTATTTCAGTGTTTCATTTCTTACTGAGCAAATGCGAGACGTAGGTAAAGATGCATAAAAGGATAGTTTTATTTAACTTTAATGTTATACTGGAGAGCTGGAGAGTATATCTGAAAATTAATAATTTGTTCATCTTTATTCCTTGATGAAGAAATGTGTTATGCTTGTTTGAGTATAGTTTATTTATAATCACACTAGCATTATAATTTTTAATCCAGGGACAGCCTTTTCAGCGGACGAGAATTACACTTAAATTGTAAAATCTTAAAAAAAAAAAAGCTTAAAAGCGCTTGTGTTGTTAGGCATTTTCATACCCGATTTAACCTATTCTGCAAGTGAACCTGGACATCAGGAAAAATAAATGGCTATTCTCAGTTTATTTGTTAGCTAATGTAACTATTTTTGTTTGGTGGTATTAGGCAAGACATGTTACTCTAATGTACTGTTTTGTTTTAGAACCAAGGCGGCAAAACGAAGCCGAGGAGACGAGGGCACAGGAGAGCAGGGTAAGGATGGAGCCTAAGGACAACCTTCAAAGAATCCTTGGATCCAAAGTAACTACGAAACTTCGATTGAACATCAGCCGGTCGAAAGCAACCCCAAGTTGCTTACGACTGGCACTGCGGCCTCTAAAGAGGCCTTCGTTGTACAATTCGGCCAGGCCGGCTAAACAGCCTTTGATTCACTTGTTTATATTGTATATAGTCCTTGTTCTTCCTTATTCTTTCATTTTGCTTGGTAGTTTAGTTGGATTGTTGTAGGATAGTAAAGAGTTTGTTGTTTGAAATATGTTTGACTTTGAGTTGATGTATTTTTGTTAATAAATTCTTGTATTTTAAGATACTGTGTGAATTTATTCCATGTGTGTGCAGAGCTTTGCTGTTCAGTAATGTCAGAGCTTGGCTCACCCCTTTCACTATTGTCCTAATACCACCGCCTTATTGGGCTGGTATTCCCAGGACAACACTTTACTGACTGAATTATTACTTAATAAAATATTAAAATATTAATATTAAATAATATAATCATAATAATAATCACAACACGGTGATGCTTTTCTATGCAAACTGAAGTACATAGTTAAAATGTATTTAACAATTTCAACAGACCAGATCATCTGAGAACCAGATGATGGCAAATGAATATACATTAATGTTGATCCGTCAATGAAGATGCTGATGCCTAAAGACACAGTTTTATGTTATCCCTCTTGTAAATCTGAAGTGCCGAAATATCTCTACGCAGTCAGGTGAGTATAAAAATAAACGTTGGTAAAAAGGAAGTTTCCATCATGAAATCTGACACTTTCTCTGTGGACATATGGAAACAGAAGGCACCAGTTTTTTTAGAAAAAGAAAGTGTGAATGGCTGCTCTACAAAGAGTGACTGCCGACATTTTTTTAAGTAAAAATGTGGTGTGCTGTGTTTTTGTTTCCAGCCTCCTTCAGGCTGATACTCTGAAAGAAATTCCAGTGCCAATAAATAAAAAACTGCCAAGTCTGGCAAGGAAAGCATTCCTCTGAGAAGCAAGAAGAGGCCCGTGGTAACTCTACAGGAGCTGCAGAGATTCACAGCTCAGGTATGAGACTGTGTCAGCAGGACAATAATTAGCTATACACTCACAGATCTGGTCTTTATGGAACAGTGACCATAAGAAATCCACTACTGAAATAAAGCCCTAAATAGAACCCTCTACAGTTTGCCAGAAGCCTTTTAGGGTACACAGTAAACATGTGGAAAGTGCTCTGGTCAATAAACAAAAACAGAACCTTTTGGCTAACAAGCAAACTGCAATGTATGGAGTAAAACTAACACTGCACATCACCCTGGGCCCACCATCCCCACTGTAAAATATAGTGGTGGCACCAAGATGGTGTGGGGATGCTTTTCCCTCAGAAAGTATTGGGAAGCTGCTCAGACTTGACTGGTTGGATATGAATGGAGAAAACTTCAGGGCAATGCTAAAAGAAAACCTATTACAGGCTGCAAAATACTTGGGACTAGGGTAGATGTTCAACTTCAAATAGGACACTATCCCTAAATATAAACACATACGTACATACATATAGACTTGCAGCTGCGATTGCAGTGACAGGGAGTTCTACACAGTTGGCAGGGCGGAATAGGAGATGAATACACAAACACATCCTACTTCCAGATTTGTATTCATAAAAACACTGAAAACAAATTTTTAATGCTTCCCATTCCACAATTGATCTACCACATAAAAACCCAATAAAATACAGCGAAGTCTATAGCTTTAAGGTGACAAAATGTAAAAAGGTTCAATGTGTGTGAACATCTTTGCAAGGCCCTCTCCTACTCATGAGTGAGCTTATTTCGTCTTCCAGTACAGCTTTCAGGTATACATGGCAGAACACAGTCAAGTGGAGCAACATGTCAATACTGTTGTTGCTGGCATTCAGTTATATAAGAATAAAGAGAAGTGTTGCTCTGTCTGGGATTAGTTCTCACTAGTATGAATAAATCACCTGTTATTTTCTCTTTTCTTTCTTGATTTTACAATACTTCAAGCAATGTATGTAGAATCTGTTTCAGCATGCAGCTGATCACTCACGTGGAATAGCCCCTATGTAAAGACTGAGGTATGATGAATGTTTTCCATGTACCCAAACCATATGAAATTAGAACTTTCAAGTTGATACTGGACTTACAATATGTCTAGCGATGTGGCATACTGCATGTGCACATGTGGAAAAATTCAAGCAAATAATAGGTCCATTTACTGATGGATATCCACCAGTTTTAAAAGTGATCATCAGCCTCCCAAAATTGATACTCCACCATACTTAACTGTTCACACAACAAAACATGTAAATAAGCGCCATCATTGAAGCCCAAGCTAGCTTAATGTATCATAGATACAAAATATGTAAGGGGACACAATCTTGTTCAAGAACTGCTGATAGAGTAAGCCGAACTTGGGAGTTTTTATGTCCAATTTCATTAATGGACCACCAGGGAGTTCACAACCTCTGACAGTCAGTCACATCTGTTGTGGAAAAGGAAGCAAAGGGTGGAGTCAACAGAAGCTGGTCATCACAGCCTGCTCCCTGAACCCCACACAAAAATCTAAATGTCCCACAACAAAGCACCGCACTCATCTGCTCCTGGCAGACAAAAACCCTGCCTGCGTTTAAAGTGATTAAGAGCTTTCAATCAGCCACTTTGCAACCAAGATTTAGGATCAAATTAGAAGGATCAGATGGGTGTGACAGCTGTGAGCTCAAATTTTCTTTAAAATCCTTTTCTGTGAATTATTCTAACACGGAACAATCGGCGCAGAGGAACAATAATGGTCATCAAAAAGTGGTTTATGCAGATAATTTTCTTCAGTGAACTAATGTTTAAAACTTGCATCATTCAAAGCAGACATAAAGCACAAATGGCATCCTAACATTAACATTACAATAGTCAGGCAGACCAGAAGGTGCCGGCAAGTGACTACGTATCAGTATTAAGTTATTGGACAGAGGTCCTGACCTTACGTGGCCTATGACATGTGGTGATGATGCCATTAGCCTCTCCAGGGATCATATCTGCTCTGTCAGTAATTCATCTTTTTTAAAATCTATTTCTGACTCTGTAATTTCGGTGGCTCCATTACTGCATTATTTATTTATATTGTGAATCATGCGGCCCCTGGAAAAGAAACCACACGACGTTGCTCTTCAATTACAGACCTCACAGTCTGTAGCCACGCCTTGGATGAATCCCCCCCCCCCACAGCTCTGCCTCCTCCAAGGAAACCTGACAGCAACACTTTCTGTTTCCAACTCCCTTGCAAACTTCTATTTCCAACAAACAAACAAACATATCTTTCAGTTTTCTCAAAACAGACTACCAAAGCTGCTGTTTTTTAGCCTAGTTTGTCTTCTGTGTTGATAATAAGCTAACTTGACTGTCAAGGTGAATATTCAGACGGTATATCTGCAGCCACAAAGCACCAAGCAAGTAGCATATCTGGATGCTAATCAGCTGAGATTGCAACAGTGTGTTGTTTATCAGTTCTCCATGCTGATTTATCAACCACTGTTTTGTGGGTTCAGACAGTAAAAGAATGGTATGAAGAAGATCCTGCAAACAAAATGTGTCTTGAGTATATATGTGTGTAAGCTAAAGAAAATGGGTTGGTTAGTAGAAGAAAAAGTAATTATATGAGCAGCTTTGACTAATGTCAGAAGATTTCCTCAGTTAGGGCTTCTCAGATGAACACAATTTAAACTCATCTCTAAATATTGCTGATTTCTGGCAAGAGAACATGTTGGGCTCTGAGAAACCAAAAGTAATGCTTCACCAAGCATAGTGATTTAGAGCTGATCATTTATTTATCCACTGTTTGCAATTATTGCTATGTGTTCTCTACTCTGAAGGGTTAAGGTTGGGGTTATGTCTTTAACAGTGTCTGTTTTCTAAAACAATGCGACTTGAGAAGCTATGGCTGTCATTAACCTCTTAGTTATTAATACTCTCAGTGTTTCTCTCTTTAAATATGGTTCTCTTCTAGTAAACACTGCAAACAGAGCTATTGCTGCCATTACTTTGTGTACTTTTTTTATTTAACATAGAAAACACTCTTGCACCACCTTGTTTTTCTCTGTCCCCTTTCAATTCTTTCAACCCCCATTTGTTCGCAGAAGCTCATACTGAACCTGGCTCTGCTGGAGGTTTCTTCCTGTTTCTGTTTCCTCTCTACTGTTGCCACTACTTCTTCAGGAAGAGTCACTGCAACGAAGTCAATGTCTCAACTCAACTGGCTGTAGGAAAAGACTAGTGTGAGATTCTCCTGGTACAATAATATTGAGTAAAATCATTTTTTCTAAATATCATGTGTTTTACTTTTTAATAGTTTAACCAACAATTATTCAATTATCAGACTTTGTATTTAAAAAGATATTTCTACTTATTACAGTTCCATTATGAAAATGTTACATTATTTTACATTCATTTAACATTTATTATTTAGATTTTCCTTAAGCATGTATAGAATAAACATAGTAGTAGCTTTCAAATACATATTGCACAAAACACAGTGCAGAGAATTTTGACCTTAATTAGTCAGGTTATCTGCTAGGGTAAAGCATGGAGTTAAATGCTTAACAGACATACCACTCATAGCCTGCCAACTGTGGTTTAAATGTTCATTACCTCAATAAGAGCAGCAGGTTCCTTTACTTCCCAAGCCATGACTGTTGGGTGTTTTTAGGAATCAGAAATAATTTCAAACAGCTAAATTTCTGATTTTGGTAAGCAACGAGAAGATAGGTAGGAGGTTACGTTCAGGTAGCCGATTGGCAGTGCACAGCAACAGATGTGGGGTGAGCGATGCATTACTTTATGCTTCAAACAGCCAAAGAAAACTCTGGACACTGAGGGTCCAGAGAATGATTTTTAACCATAGAAAGGACAAAAAACTTCAGCAGTTTTAAAAATGTAACATATTAAAACCTTTGCATAATGTGCATGTGCAATAAGCTGGCGTTAGATAGAATAGAATAATTCCTTATTTGTCCCTCAGTGAAAGAAAATGTAAGTGTATCAATCACAGATCGACAAATGGAAGTACACAGGTGTACATCACAACTAAGCTACAATAGCAAAACTAATATAGACAGTACAGTAATACCAACTATAAAAGGTAAGAAAACCTTAAAGGTATGAAAAAATCAGATTTAGATTTGAATGCATGTACAAAAAAAAGCAATGTGTATTAAGGTAATGTAAAAACTGTACAATGTGTCTCATTTGTGCCAAAACAGATTATTTATGGGAATATGAAAAGCTGTGCAAAGAACTGCACGAATGTTAACAATAGATAGGCAACTTTTTGGATTCTATATAACTGCATTTCAACTGGGCCTGTTTGTAAAGTGCTTTGAGATAGCTCTTGTTTTTTGTGTTATATAATGAAATTGAAATCAATTAATTAGCAAACAATAAAACGGGTGGCCATGCAGGAAAACTTTACTTCCTATTTCAGAAGTTTGCTGACATGTACAAATCTCTGACAAGCTTTTTCTGCCCTTGAATTCATTGAATAATCAAATAGGGCATTCTAGGGTAGTATTTATTTAGCAGACGCCTGTGTTTGTCCCCTGTTCTGCCTTTGCAGACCTGCCATGTCCTGTAATCCCAGCTCAAGGGTGGGATACAGCAGAGCTCTCCAGCTTCTCTGCCTGGGACACTAAGGGATGGGAAGGTGCTCTGGCTGGCATGCAGCCCAAGTTCAGGTCAATACTTCCAGAGACTTTGCGACTGCAGAGGTTGCCTTAAAATAAGCCAGCGCTGCATCCCCTCCTTTTCTGTATCACATCACGTCTCTTTATCCCCCATCTGCAACCAACAGTCTGGCAAACTTTTCACATCAGGAGCTCCCTCGTCGCTTACCATAAGTGACGCCCAGATTATTCCATGTCGTTTCTATTTTTGTCCAACCGCAAATCAGTGCTGCTGCTCCTCAATGGGTTCTGAAGCCATCTGTGTAGGAGAAATCCCAGCCGGTATTTCCCTCACATTTCCCGCATGATGTTAGCTACAAGTACCTTTGCTGCAAAGTGTGCGCATAGCCTGCCCTGTTAATCCAGAGCAGCGCACAAAGTTGTCACTTAAACTCATTTAGATCAACCATTTGCTTTTGTAAGCTCGTATTTGGTATGCAGCAGGTCCGGGTTAACAACGTTTTACAGAGATGTTAACGGAGTTGCAATGAAATATAACAAGAAGCAAGATTTAGCTAACAGTCAACGGATGCCTGTGGTGACTTTCCTTCGCTCTTAAACAATGACCGTTATAGACAACGACTAGTACAATTTTATGATTAACTTACATACAACTATCAGGAGCCTGATAGAGTCGAGTTTAGGATGAAAGATGATGTTTAGGCAGTGCTGGTCAGCTAAGCTGTACCAATCACTAATAAAAAGGGACTGGGAGCAGCGCCACAGCAACTTCTTCCCGTTACCACAAAAAGTAGCCCTAACGAAAACAAGCAGAGAAACCGTTAACTCACCGACGGCTCCACACAGGACGAAAAAGGACGTTAAAAGTCGCATTCCGTTATTAGGTACAGTCCTCCGGTTCTGCCTTCGGATTGTGGGTCTAGTCTCCATGGTTTCTCTGCGTGTCTGTGGGCTTCGGCGCTTTCAGATACCTCCTCCTTTCTCCTCGCTCGTGCCTTCTCTCTCTTTCGGCTCGCGCTCCGGTGGAACTGCTCTCCATAGCAACGGAGCCGCGTGGGCTGTACCACCTCAAAAGGACAACAGACAGATCTAAAACGTAGCTCTGCACACGTATATACCACAAAAAATTACAAATATGGCGAAGTATAGTATATTATTATTATTATTATTATTATTGTTGTTGTTGTTGTTGTTGTTGCTGTTGTTAAAACGAGATAGATACCTTCGAACCCTCAATAATAAAATTAAATGATAAAAGAGGTTTTAAAAGGCTGCATTATTTACATTTACCTTTCATTCTTGTTTTATGTTTTTTACAGAAAAATCTCAAATTGAGTTAAATTTAAATCTTTTTTGTCTTTCTTAGCACTAATGATACTGTCATATAAAATACGTTACTGTGTTTATTTTATTTTAGATCAACAGAAAAATGTACTAAATGAGTTTTGCTAATTCTATGTAGTGTGCTGCACAAATTTACTTACCTTCACCATCTGGTCACATCCAAAAATGTGGTAAGGTCCCAAAATATATTTTTATCCCAATGAGAAAGGGAAACACGAAGAAAATGTCTCCTCAATCTGCATTCCATTTGAAGATCTTGCCAGTCTAAGTCAAACCGATAAACATCACAACTCTTCAGAACAGTACCATCTCATACTAGATTCAGGAAAGTTATTTTTAATGGTAGTCTTTCAATATCAAACTGGTAAGATGTGTACCCAAAAATATCATAAGGATTCAAACGGCCTCAAAGTTGTGCACAGGGGTTGAGATGATCCTGAAACAAGTTATTCTGTTTGATAAGTTATGGTGTATAAAAGCTGAAATCTGATTAATTTGTACTGTTTGTATGTTTTCACCATTAAATCAATATCCAGTGACATGAATAAGAGCTCCACTAACATAATTTCCAATAATTCCAAGTGAAGATCTTTTCACCATAAGGACCCATGGTGACACTGCTGTCACCACCCTTTTGTACACGGAGGAAAGTTTCTTTTTAAAGTATAGCATTGATTTTCAACTCATAAAGTCCCCAAATGACATCTGTTGCATATTCTGATTCAGTTACTTGACTAGTAAGGGACTCTAGTCTCAGAGTCTTGGTGCACCTGGTCAGCTAATGTGACCTCTAAGCTAATTTTAGAAACGTTGTTTCCTCTTACCAAAGGTAAGCTTCCACTCATTCAGCAAATCTAATCTTTAGATAGAAAATCTTATCTCATATAACCAAGTGTGACAGCATTTCTAAAACAATTTGATGTAGAATAGGTTTGTCAAATTTCTCTGTGACATACAGAGGTTGGACAATGAAACTGAAACACCTGTCATTTTAGTGTGGGAGGTTTCATGGCTAAATTGGACCAGCCTGGTAGCCAGTCTTCACTGATTGCACATTGCACCAGTAAGAGCAGAGTGTGATGGTTCAATTAGCAGGGTAGGAGCACAGTTTTGCTCAAAATATTGAAATGCACACAACATTATGGGTGACATTACAGAGTTCAAAAGAGGACAAATTGTTGGTGCACGTCTTGCTGGCGCATCTGTGACCAAGACAGCAAATCTTTGTGAAGTATCAAGAGCCACGGTATCCAGGGTAATGTCAGCATACCACCAAGAAGGAGAAACCACATCCAACAGGATTAACTGTGGACGCAAGAGGAAGCTGTCTGAAAGGGATGTTCGGGTGCTAACCCGGATTTTATCCAAAAAACATAAAACCACGGCTGCCCAAATCACGGCAGAATTAAATGTGCACCTCAACAGTCCTGTTTCCACCAGAACTGTCCGTTGGGAGCTCCACAGGGTCAATATACACGGCCGGGCTGCTATAGCCAAACCTTTAGTCACTCATGCCAATGCCAAACGTCGGTTTCATTGGTGCAAGGAGCGCAAATCTTGGGCTGTGGACAATGTGAAACATGTATTGTTCCCTGAGGAGTCCACCTTTACTGTTTTCCCCACATCCAGGAGAGTTACGGTGTGGAGAAGCCCCAAAGATGCGTACCACCCAGACTGTTGTATGCCCAGAGTGAAGCATGGGGGTGGATCAGTGATGGTTTGGGCTGCCATATCATGGCATTCCCTTGGCCCAATACTTGTGGTAGATGGGTGCGTCACTGCCAAGGACTACTGAACCATTCTTGAGGACCATGTGCATCCAATGGTTCAAACATTGTATCCTGAAGGCGGTGCCGTGTATCAGGATGACAATGCACCAATACACACAGCAAGACTGGTGAAAGATTGGTTTCATGGTTTGATGAACATGAAAGTGAAGTTGAACATCTCCCATGGCCTGCACAGTCACCAGATCTAAATATTATTGAGCCACTTTGGGGTGTTTTGGAGGAGCGAGTCAGGAAACGTTTTCCTACACCAGTATCATGTAGTGACCTGGCCACTATCCTGCAAGAAGAATGGCTTAAAATCCCTCTGACCACTGTGCAGGACTTGTATATGTCATTCCCAAGACGAATTGACACTGTATTGGCTGCAAAAGGAGGCCCTACACCATACTAATAAATTATTGTGGTCTAAAACCAGGTGTTTCAGTTTCATTGTCCAACCCCTGTACATCTCACATCCAGCAATAAACTCCATGTGACATAACTGTCACAAAAAGACCAGTACTAATAATCTGCTTAAACATTTAGCTTTTTTCAGTCATTCTAGGTCAATAAAATGTCTTTTGTTCATTTTAAACAATATTTAAATTAATTCTATCCAGGAAAATTTGTGAAATTATTCAAATATATTCTGAAACCTTCCCTTTCCAGTTAGCCCCTGTTTTATTGTTATTTCACATTCTCTTTAGAATGGAGAAAAAAACGATAAAATACTACAGTTTATCACTGCAGAGTACTGTGAGTATGAGGGATGTAAAAGTAGCTCAGTTGAAGATCCCGAAGACCCTGATTACATCCCCAAGGACAAATATTTTCTTAGAGAAAGAACAGTTTCTAGACACCTGAGGGCGCATTCAAAAGAAATTGTGCCAAAACTCCTGATGAGATTTAAACTCTACTTAAGAAACTTCATCACAGAAGAGATACTTCAGTTGGTAAAGAAACAAACAAATTTATACAGTGTACAAATCTTAAAGTCACCGGCACTGTTAAAGAATTAGAAATACTGATTGGCCGCTAGCTGGGCATAGGTCTTTGCCAAATGCCAGGAAGTTGAGCACATTGGGAAAATGATACAAGGTGTCCAGTGGTGTTGGAGGATATGTCACGCAACTGATTTCAGAACCTGCTGGCATCTCTACATTTCCTTGACAATACAGATTTATCAAACAAACATGCAGTGGATTAGTGATGAAAGATCCCGTCTATGGCTTGATATGTTTTGCAAACAAAGCCTGGATGTCATCCCAGAGGAGCATAACTCTGTTGATGAGCAAATGGTTTACTTGAGGGGGAGAGACAGCCCAAAAAGGCAGCATGTGAAGGCAAGCCACAGCCTTGGAAATTAAAATTTTGGACCCACTGCTCATCCTTTGAAATTGTCCATAACTCTGTGGTTTATCAAGGTGGTACTGGGAAGAAGACCTTACTTTGGATTGGCGTTGATGGTATGGTTCAATTGTGTGAAACTCTCCCACCAAACCAAAACTAAAAGGTTTTTAAGGATCTGGGCTTACACTTCTTCAGCGACAGATCCTCTTTGGAAATTGTTTAGCAGGTTGTCAGCTTGAAAAGGAGAAAAGTCTGGCCCAGAGAGGTAGAGGATCATTTGACACTAGAGTGGATGAAGAGGAGAGCATGGTTATTATAAAGTGGGTTGACAATCTGTTACCCTGATCTCACCATACTGTGCAACTGAGCCTCAAGATAAAGTCTGCCGCTGAGGCAGATCAGACAAAGCATTTGTGGAGGTCAACAGGCCATGCATTGTGAAAGAAAACAACAGATTCATGGGGGGATTGATCTCCTTGATGCATTGCAAGGTACAAGTAACACATGAAGTCACAGAGGTGGTATCAACCTGTTCTGGCAAACTATGATGCTCTGTGTCGTTAAACCATGGTTGATTTACCGCCGGGATTGCAAACTACTTGGTGTCCAAAAGGCACTGAAACAAAGGAGCTTTCAGGCAGATGTTGCCACTAGCCTGGTCCTCTTGCAATTACAAAGGGGACACCCATCACAGAACATCCCCACCTCCACCCAAGAGAGCTAATGCTGATGTTCAAGATGATGATCGCACTAACAAGGTCACACACTGGCCTGTAAAATGTGACAAGCGGGGTCGCTACAAATATTGCAGAGTGAATGCAACCACCAACATCTGTATAAAATGTAATGTGAACCTTTGCTTCACAGAGGAAAGAAATTGCTTCAGATGTTACCATTTGGCTTAGGCTAAACTTTCCAAACAGCCTTGAGAACAGCAGGTCGGACATGGTATTGACATTATGTAATATTCATCTTTATTCTGTTTTTGCACACCTTTTCATTGTGCTCATGTTGTTTTTAGTTTATCACATGAATCAGATGTAATTTTTTTGCAGTAAGGTTGTCAAAAGAACCATTTGTTTTTAAAGAATGACTTGTTACACAGTTTTAACAAACAAGAAACTGTCTGGAGAATTCATTTCCAAATACAGAATAAAGTTACAGCATACGCCACATGTAACATATTTGTGACATTGCAGAACAATGTGTGGAGATGTATTCAATTTGAATCTCCTAAATCCATAAAAAAGAAATTGTGCACTACTGCAAAATCCCCTTTTTCATAAAAAGTACTGTAAAATCTATTTTCTATCAACTATTGCTCTTGCAGCAACTGAAAAACAAATGTTGCATCGTGTTGCTTAAGAAGACACTGAATGGTTTTTTTGGTTTTGACAGATCCCAGAGGTGTTGTATCAACCCTGACGTCCACTGATTACACTGCAATGTCTCCATCGTCTGAGTCTATTTATAGCCTACTTATAGATTGTATATTTAAATATACAGTGCCTTTGAGAAGTATTCATACCCCTTGAACTTTTTCACCTTTGTCACTTTAATGGGATTTTATATGATATACCAACACAAAGTACTGCATACTTGTAAAGTTTAGGAGGGGTGACACATGATTTTAATTGTTTTACAAATATGCATCTGGAAAGGGTGGTGCTCATTTGTATTCAGCCCCACTGAGTCAGTACTTTGCAGAAGAACCTTTTGCTGTAATTTCAGCTGCAAGTCTTTTGAAGTATGTCTTCCAACTTTGCACACCTAGAGACTGAAACATTTGTGAATTTTTGCTTTCGGAAAATGGCTCAAGCTTTGTCAGACTGGAAGGAGAGCGCCTGTTAACATTAAATTTTAACTATTGCCACAAATTCTCAATTGAATTTATGTCTGGACTTTAACTGGGCCATTGCACATTATTTTTTACTTTGATTTAAACCGTTCAATTGCTCGATATGTTTATGACTGCCACAGTTTGAAGTCTTTTGCAGCCTCTAACAGGTTTTCTCCTATTAATGTCTGATATTTGCTATAATCATCTCCCTATAAACTCTGACCAGCTTCCCAGTCCCTACTAAAGAAATAAATCCCCACAGCATGATGCTGTCATCACCACATTCTCTAACAAACCTCTGATGCCTTCAGCTTTATAACCCCTGTAATGAATTGGTTGCACTGGATTTTATTTGGGGGCTCCGACCAATAGGTGACAAATTCGAATACATGCTGGACCTTTACGATAATTATTTTTGTAATGATGCACTACTTTGTGTTGTTCTGTTACACAAAATAAAATACACTGAAGTTTGTAACATGAAAGAAGGTGAAGTTTCACACAAACCGCTGAAGGTTTTAAATGGTAATCCGGTATGCATACTTCAATGTAAAGAAGGTCAAATTAAGGGGTTTCTGTAAGGAGACATGTATCACAACATTCAAATATATGAGCTTACTTTTGTAGTGCCGATCAGTAGCTGTTGTTTTGTTTTTACTCACATTTTGTACAGAATATGGAACCAGTATTATATTAAAAACTGAGGGAAACTGTTGGTTAACAAGGAAGTGAGTGGAAAAGTTAATGTAAAGCCCAGGAGATTATCTAGTGAAGGACAAAGTAATCACATGCCAGTAAAGCGCTGAGGACGTGTTCTTCCAACAGCTTCCTACACCCCCCAGGCCCAACTCCCCCAGCCCCCACCGTCCTGAAACAAAGTGGTAATAAAGCATTCTTGCATTGTTCTTTTCCTTGAGATAATTGCAGCTTTTACTCATTCAGGAATCCCGTGCTGTGTGCAGCAGTGTTATTATCGTGCGCTGAGGCCTGAAGTGTTAAACTTGCTCCCTCAGCAGTTCGAGGCGGACATCATATTTATTCAGTGAAGATAAGCAGAAATGCTTGTCTCAATGTGGCTCCCTTGCATCCAGTCACCAGTTTTGGTTTTCTTTGACGTCCTCTTGCACCATCTTTGCTTTAAGTTCGCATTAGAAGACATGGAAACCTCTTTTCGCTCTGCTGTTTGGCTTCAGTGTGATAAAGCATGGTCTGTGATATGCCACCATGCTTTTATATCCTATGGTGACTTATTTATATCCTCAAAGAGCTATAAATCCCCACGTAAAAATGCTGCCCTTTTGTTAATCAATCTTACCTCCTGGGTCACCTCACATTGAATTGGTAACGGAGAGTGGTGTCGTTCTGAGCTAATCATTCATGCACTTTTTTGCTACCTCCAAACATTTAATGTCCTAAATGTGAAACAGTTTCACTGAGTCTTATTTCACACCACTTGCATAACAGCATAAGGATTCATAAATATTTTAACCTCCTCTGTGGCAGTAAATAGCCTAAAAGCATTTATGGTGCATAACCTTTGTAATTGTGGTTGCCTCTCTGGAGGTTTTGTGCTGCAAATATGAAAAAAGTTCCTTCATGGCGAGGCCACATTGGCACAAACTCCCCTGTGACCAGCGGTTGCACATCCACACAACACAGGCTGTCTGGGACGTTTGGTTTTCACGGTCTGTGAAAACAGTCTTTGTTAAACAACAGCATTCCTCAGTACTCACACTGGTGAGCCAGTTGTCGCACACCTCAAACCCTCCCCAACCCTGTCCTCCTGTTTCCTGTAGCCAAACTCACGGTTCCATCCCCTGCCAAAGCTTGGCCGTCTACGGCACGGAGAGGTCACCTAACTGCTGACGCTATACACTTCTGTTTGCAGCTCCACGTAGGTTTTTTCCCATAATGAGCTTGCACTGAAATGACCTACTGCAGTACACACTGACCTTTAGAGGGTATGTGTGAAGTCAGTTAATACAGCATACCTGTTACAGAGCACATCCACTGTACTGAAGAATAAAAAATGAAAAACGTTGCTTATATTAAGTATGTATTTTAAAGTAATACGGTAGTAGGGATTTTTTTAGAATGTGCACCCAGAAACCGATGGTGACAAGAATGCATTGTCAAATTTTTAGCTTGAAGGCTATACAATTAGAGCCAAAATGCCACATGCAAGTGTTGGCATTTGCACCAGAGAGTACAACATACACTCGTTTTAGTAAGTGATCTCTACTGATCTGTTGCTCACATTTTATCCCTTCAACACCAGTTATTCAGATGCATTGGGGTGACAGTTAAAAAAAAAGAAATACATGTTGATACGTGACACAAAACAAACTGCAGTTAATAAAATGAACAATATACAACTGAAAAAGTATCAGAATGAATTTAGAGCGCCATCTGCTGGAGCAAATGTTAAGTTAAAAAGAAGGGATAATAGGAAGAGTAGTACAGTGTCTTGCTAAAGTATTCAGTCTTTTAACATTTTCATATTCTATGGCATAATAGTCACACAGATGAATATATCTATGAATTTTACATGATGGACCAACAGAAATGAATGCATAATTTGAAAGTGAAAGGAACGTGGTTTTAAAAATGTCTGGGGTGGTATGTCACATACTCTTATTTGGATTGAGGCCTGGACCAGGCTGGGGCGTTCTAACACATGATTAAACTTTGATCTAACCCAGTGGTTATCAAACTTTTTGTAACAAGTAGCACCTAAGTGAATCGTGGTTTTTCAAACACCACCATCTTTATTCGACTTTCTATAATAAAGATTATTTCTAGAGGTTGTTAGAAATAAGAAAATCTGTCATTGCCGACCCCGACCTCCAAATCCAATATGGCTAAATGCAAGAGTTTTTGCTCTTCTGGTAATTTGTAGTCATATAAATCAGTCACACAGTTCTGTATAACCTTCTTTGGAGAAAAACTTGTTTAAGAAGTAAATAAAATGCAGAGAAAGGCATTTTTATTAACTTGTATTGCTAATAGCAGTTACCCTGGCCATTGAGCATGTTTAGAAACAAATTCCATTGGTTTTCCAGCCTGGAACTGAAACCTGTTAAAGTTGTGTTTCACAATATAAGTGCCCTCCATTAATAATAACTATTGCTATTTATTCTGAGTACTACTAAAGGCAGCCCAAATACCAGCAGTTGTACTTCTACCAGTTTGAGTAGCAGGGATCTAAACCTTGCTATTGTAGTTCTGGTCACTGTCCTGTTTGAAGTTGAACCACCACCCAAATCCTCTTCCAGGATTGACCTGTATTTAGCTTTATTCATATTCCCATCAGCTCTCACCAGTTTCCCTGTTCCTGCTGAAGAAAAGCATCCCCACAGCATGATGCTGCCACCACCATGTGTCATCTGGGGAAGATGTGCAGTGTTAGTTTTTCACCTCATATATAGCGATTTGCATATTTGCCTTACCATTTAGTTTTTTTTGTAAAAATCTTTGATAAAATGATTAAGCATGCATCCTTTCTCTTCTACTTTACAGTTATGCAAAACATGGTGTAAAATAAAATGCATTGATCTTCTGATTGTAATAAGGTCAATACATTAAAGAGGTATGGATACTTTGGCCAACCACTTTTATATTTAGGGTTATTTTTTTCTACAGAACATAATACATTTTTGACTGGAACTCTGCTTTTGACTGGAAAAATATGTTAAATGCTATATTTCATTTAAATACTTAAAACCACCTTTTACCAGCCACATGAAGGTGAACTAATTTTGTATTTATGTGATTTTCTAAGCTGCAGAAATGTCAGTTTCTGCAAAGGAAATATTTTATTGCAGTTATTAAGCAATTTCCAAAAAAAAAAAAAAAAACAGAACACATCCAGTTCTTCATGTTGCCCAGATGAAGACCTGATTGTTTCCTACTATGTGTGGAAAGATTAGGTGCTGCAGATGAAGTGACGACAGGGAGGGGAGGTGGAGAAAGGGTCTAAAAGCTCGGGAGAGAGTCAGGACATGGGTAATTTGCAGTGAATGCAAGGACGCTGAGTGAAATGGAAAGGTATGAAGATCAAGTAGGTGAACTGTGTTTTAAAAAATGTTTTAAGATGAACACAGTGACATGTAGACATTTGTGCAGGGTTAGTGAAAATATCTGTTCATGTTAACTTTGAAGAGCAAATAAAATAAACTACCACTCGTGTATTTACACAAAAATGGAATGACAAGAAACTAAAACTTTGAGAGAACTCAGACCAAAGATATTTTTATGGCAGCTTCTTGTTCTGTGCCATTGTTTGAAAAGGTAAGTTGAGGCACATTTTGGTTCATTAATAATTCTCATTTTCAGTGCTTTTAGCACAAATAAAGTCAACAAATCAGTAGAACGATCAGTTTTGGGAACCATTTCTAAATTTCTTTAGAAATTCAGAGAGGACATCCGTTAGGTTAACAGACAGGAAAAACTACATTTTAGAATCAGGTTGCAGTTTGTGAAATGGGAGACTTTTTACGAAGAGAGATTTCAACTATTATCAACTAAAGATAATGTCAAATCTGAAGAATCCTGAAAACTAAAACTCCAGTGGATGACTGGACAGGTGCTCATTAAAACAATGTTCGACCTCAGAAGGAAGAACTGCATACAAGGCAGCTCTTCTTACTGAAGCCAGAGCTATCTGGGGGAGAACAATCTACAGAAAAATCCTCCCAAACAAGAGCTGAAAAACTCTTTGCTCCAACAGAAAGTACTTACAAGCTGTGATTCTTGCCAAAGGGTGTGGTGTTCAGCACTAAACGTGCAGGATGCCAAAACATTTGACTGCAGTTATTTTTCTCTAATAACAATCTGAGTGATTAAGACAAATAAAACTGATCACTTAGATATATGAGGAAAACTCTCTTATTTTTCCTCTGGATATCTTTTGGGGGCAATACATGCCATAATATTTACCATGTATTGCTCCAACTTTTTCATACAACTGTAATTTGGTTGCAGTTGCTGAGTCATAACAATGAAAGTACATGTTAACAAGATAAAGACTGACATAGATGTTGCACAACCAGTGGTGTGATCCAACCATTACTTAAACAGAATATTCACCCAAAATGAACAGAGGGGATTTTCCCTCCACAAAATATTGGCAATAACAGATTTCATACATGTCATTTGTTTCCAATTAAAACTAAGTTGGACCAAATGTGAAAAGCTTTCAGGCTGCCCATCCATTAGCAACCCTGTGACATGGGTGCATGAAATTTGGCCTAACTTTAACAGAAACTAATAACACTCAATGGCCAATTTACTAGGTACAGATTACCGTTACTGGGTCCCTTTTGCCAGCAGAATTAACTTAATTCTTCATGGCAGAGATTCAACAAGATCTCAGAAGCATGTACCATAGATTTTGGTTCATATTGATGACCGTAAGGAGATATGTAGGTTCATCAGCTGTGCATCCATACAGTGAACTAATTGCCATGTTTAAGAAACGAACTTGTTTTGTGACCATGGTGCACCACCCTTGTTGGCAGTAGCCATCAGAAGATATGTACACTGTGGTCATAAAGGAAGGGAAATGGTCAGTAATAGCTAAGGTGGGCTATTGCATTTAACTGATGCTCAGTTGGTACCAAGGAGCCAAAAGAGTTACAAAGAAATATCCAGACAGCATTATACCAACACCACCAGCCTGAACCTATGATACAGGCCAGGTGGGATTCATGCGTTCCCGTTTAAACCAAATTATAACAGTACTATCTGGGGGTCCCAGCTAAAACTGGGACTCAGACATTTGGGAAAACTTGATGAGAGTAAATTGTAGCCTCAGTTTTCTGTTCTTAGTCAACAGGAGTGATAATAGTGGTGTGGTCCTCTGCTGCTGTAGCCCATCTGCTTCAAGGCCCAACTTGATGTGTATTCAGGGATTGTATCCAGTAAATCTTGGTTGTAATGAGCGTTTATCTAACCCACTGCTGCCTTTGTGTCAGTTTAAACTAGTCTGTACATTCCCCTTTGATATTAAGGCATTTTCATCCACACAACTGCTGTTCACCCTGTATTTTCTATTTTTAAGACTATCCTCTGTAAATCTGAGAGATGTTTATGTAAAAAGTATTTGAACAGTTGCCATTGAACAAGTTTACCTAATAAAGTGGCCAATAAGCATATATTTTAGTTAGATTTGGATAAACAGTGCATAAGCGCTAGAAATAAACTAAATGCTATCAACCTAAACTTCCTGTTTAATCTTAGAAGAGTCTGTTTAAACAAAAGCGCAAAAAATACCTTTTGTGTAAATAATTGTATGTTATGATTATTAAAATGACTTCAGATCCGTACTGCTGCCGGGTAAATTACCCTAAGAGTCTCGAGTTCATCAGTGAGGTATGCGATCTGATGAAGTATCAACTTCTATTATGAAGCAACTTTTCTGTTTAAATACTAAAAAACATCCAAATGATTTTATGCTCTCTTTTTATTTTGGAACAAACAATTAACTTTCACTATCTCACACCAATGAGAAGCCAGGTGCCCTAGCAAAATTAGTTATCTGATAGTTGTGTTTCTCAGTCTTCTCTTAGGTAGGCCTCAGGTATTTCCTCTTCATCATTACTGCTCTCAAGGGAGGTGGCGTGTTGCGTCATCCTTTCGACCTCCATAACTTTAGTCTCTGCCAGCTTCTTTTCTGCATCCAGTGAGAGTTTCTGTGTCTCCTCCACTTGCGACTGGGCCAACTGAATGTTTGTCCTGATCGTGATGGACGCATTCTCAGCTCCTGAGAACACACAGGCACAAAACGCTCAAAGGTCAAAGACACGACAACATCTCAAGTTCAGACTTTAAAAGGAGTCGTTAAGCAGGCCGCTTTGTCCATCATCTTCTTTGTGTTTTCTCCCAAAGACCCAAAGAGTGACAGGAAATGATCTGTCCAGTGTCCAAAGTGATGAAAGATGAAAAGGAACAGGCGAAAACACAGAGACTTTCAGTTGCACACCTGATATGTATGCTGCCTCAGCCGCTGTCTCACACAGCCTTACTGAGGTGGCCCAGATCGACTCAAAGTGTTTCAGTTCATCTTGTCTGTGGTTAACCTGCCATAACATAGAAGACAGTTAGAACTACCTGTGTTGATTTCAGGTTTCTAGTTGGCACAAAAAAAACAAACATGTAAAAGCAACTCTTTAATGTAAAAGCAACACAGAGACTGACCTCTGCACGCTGGCTAATGATCACCTGCCAGATCGCATCTTCTTCAGCTGGACTCAGTTTTCCCAAAGAGGCTAAATACTGCCTTTGAAGCGCAATGAGTGTGTGCACAGCCTGTCAGGAAGCACAGGGAAGATTTTCAGGTTTATACTCAAAAGCAAAGATAACTTATGAAGACAGAATAATAACATTAAGGACTTTCTTAGTAAAGTAAATAAGATCCTAAAAGCTGCACTATTGCTGTATTTCTATAAGCAGGAACAGCATTACTCGTGGAGATCCCATGAATGAGCTATTTGCTTTAATGAGAAAATATTATAATCAGGGCTTTAACTGTAACAGTACTGAGTGATTGATGCAAGCCACTCTCCAGGCATCTGGAAACATGTCACATAATTTCTGTATTTGTATAAAAATGAACATGTTCAGCCTTTTTGGTTCATTTTCTCTTTTATTTTGTCTCCGATTTTTGTTGTTTTGTTTTTTCTGATATGGAGCAGTGTTAGAAACAAAGTAAATAAACAATTGTATCGATGCAGGTGTACTCATTGCTTCCTGCTGGTCAATACAGGGAGCTTGACATTGTGTCTGTACACGGACCTGATGTGGTTCCAGATTCATTGGTAGCTTTTCTTCTGTGTTTTCGAACATCCAGTCAACATTACTCAAATACAATTCATAGGAAAATAAGAGATCCAGGTACACTTCAGAAAAGACAGACTCCCCTCAAGGCTGTGGACAAACAGCCTGCTGCCACCTGACAGAGCATCTTAAAACCAGTCCATATTTTCATCTACAGACCAGACCAGTTTGCTTCTTTACGCCAGAGATAAAAAAAAAAAACTTTGTACAGAGACATTTTATTCAATTGGAAAAAACATCTAAGATTAATAAATAAATTAATTTCACAAAATTAATATTATTAATGTTGAGGTAAAAATAAGAAAACGTTAATCAACAGCTGCAGCAGATGATTAGAGGTGCCTTCGGAAAGACGATCACTCTTTCTGGTTTGTGCAAAATCTGCTGTATCAAAGCTACTGGCCACTCCCAACAAGTCCTGTAAAATGAATTTATATGAAGTAATTTTTAGTTTATACTTCGCTTTTTAAGTTGAGCTTAGGAACTTTTAATAAGTAATTCATCACTTCCTGTTTCCCTGTTGTGTAACTGGCATGACTTCTATTTATCTATTTTGAGGAGCACAGAGATGTTGTAAAAATGTATTTATTATAATAAAAATATCTTATCTATAACATGTCAAGACACGTCTGCAGTCCATATAGACTGGGACCGAGCGTGCGAGAGCAACACTTTCAGCTAACTTTTAGCTAACTATGCTAATGGCTAATATAAGATGCTAAAGCCAGTTTTAAAAATTAGGACTCAGTAACCATTTTATCTTTGCTATAAAATGATAAAACAGTGTTTAAAAGCAACTCCTCTCATACAGCATTGTGAAATCACCTCTACTACCATTATAAACATTAATGACAGCTCAGAGCTGGAAGGCTGGACAAAAAACGATTTTTAATGCTGTTCCTACATCATCTTATTTTACAGTTCATAAAAAGAAATCAGAATTGTATAAAATCTGTACCGTGAGGTCAAACTTATGTTGTTTTAAAAAAAATATATATAGATATAATGAAAATGCAGGTTTTAGCAGTTTTTCATTGAATAATTGCATTGAATTTCTACAACAGAATGACAATAAAAGTACCAGTAATACTTTTAGATCTATTTTTCTTGTCATCAGGTTGGAAACTTTGCGCCCTTTTTTAAACATTATTTTCCACAAATATCAACATCCCATCGAAGAAAATGTATCCATCCTCTTTTTGCTAAAGTTTGATGTTTTTCTTTATTTGAAAACATATAAATAAATTGCTGGTTCTTTTTTCATATAGTAGACATTTATAAAAAATACAAGTTCCCTTTTTCAAAAGGTCATGTAACATTTGCAGCTCTAAACAAGTTTTATTTAGCTGAACTGAGGGCAAAACTGGCTGTGCGGATTGTAAAGGCTGAAGACCCCTGGGCCAGACCTAAAATTATGAAGGACACTGTATATTCAGAAGAATGTAACATGAAGACGTGCCAGTATGTTCCCAATGACTGTTCTTGCTAAGAAGCAGAAGTTTACTATACTGGGGATAAAAACTATTTACCTTCAGTTTGACTTTACGTTAGGTCCATTGGGAGTTTTAGCTCCACATGTAAAGTACCAATCAATTAAAATATTTAGGAGGTATGGTAGTCACAATGAAGCCATACCTTTGCGTACTCAGTGACGGCATCAATCAGAGCCAAGGTGACCTGAGAGAGAAAAGTGCTTGAGCTGTCTGTCACCAGAGATGCTGCTCGTCTGACCAGCGAGTCATGAGAGAGGTTTTCAACCTGCAGAAGGGGGATTTAGGTGGGTTTACAGCAGCTGAAGCCTTCAAATATGCTCATCTACGGCGGTCAGACTTACCTGTTTAAAAGGTACAGCACACACTCTACCGCCCACTGCTAAAGCTGCCAAACCTGAGTACAGGACACTTGTCCATCTGTGGTATTTCCGATTAGCAGGATTTTTCCTGAACAGAAGCCGAACAGAACTCCTGAACAGAAAAATGCGGTTTTAAGCAAACAAATAAACACAGAAAAACTAATCGAGTTTCCCTGCAGGCTGGCTCTGACAACAAATCTGAAAATTAAGACAATCCCGACGACAAAATAACTCCGGTCGTTGTTCGTCATTCATCGTTTTACTATCTCATATTTACAAAAAAATTTAATCAAATATGTTTCATATGTTAAACAACGAGATAATGACAGTGTGACATTATCTAACTGTAATTACGACCAACCTGAAAAAATTGGGAGACTGCGACCTGCACCAGAGCGCGGCCATCTTGGTCCGCCAAAATAAAAGGTTCTTTCCTACCACGGATCAAAGGTTCTCCCGTGTTCTTCCTGGTTATTTTACAGGATTGGGTTGAAGAATAAATGGTGCATTATCGCCATCCCGTGGTTTTTATTTGTAAAGGAAGCCTTTTAACAAAATAATGAAATAAACTTTCTTCTGAGCTGTTTTATTTAATTACACAAATCAAAAGACGGAAAAAAGATGAAAAAATATACTTGCTAATTAGAATCATTAAGTTCAGAGTTATAATTACTAGATGCTTAAATTGTTTGCATTCGATCATGTTTCAATTTTAGATGCAGGCTATGCAATTTGAAATACATAAAGATTAAGTACAAATAAAGTTCTTATACAGAACGCATTTCTGCACTATAATAATACAAAAAAAAACACGATATTGTTTTCTTTTTTTAAATTAAAAGAATTTAATAGCTGAGTCTTTTTTGTGTTTGTGCGTGTGTGTGTGTGTGTGTGTGGGTGTGTGTTGGGGGGCGTGTGTTTGTTTACTAAGAACAATACAACTAACAGAACAGCTATTGTATGTTTTCAATTCCCATTAAAATCTATAAAAAATATAAAATGTTTTATGTCAATAGTGACCCATTATTTAAAATCAGTATTTGTTCTCATCAAGACTAAATGTGAAGTCTATTCAGTAGTCAGAAAGAGTTTTTAGAAGTTCCTTTGAAACAGTGACCGTCCCTTCTAGTTAATATAAATTCTCCTGAAAGAACATAGAGAATCTGAATTTCTGGGTACATTTTCTAGCATTTTTCTTCATTCCTTGCTGTACACGTTTACGTAACTTGTTGGTTCCACATCTTGCCTCTCTGATGGGACAAACTCAACACTGCTGCCCTCTTGTGGTGACTGACTAACTGTGTTGTTTCCCCTTACGTTCTATTTATCTGTATGGTGAGTTTAACAAGACATTATGTTCAGTACGTTCTTTTTGTTACATCCATGTCGGAGTCAACTTTCAATGGTAACCAGAGCTGAGGGATAACCCAAGCTGATAGAAAGCTTTAAACTTTAATGTTAATATAAAACCTTCAATTAATATATTATGTTTCACCGAGGGCAAGAACACCGTTTTTCCTCAATTTGTGTGTTAAACTCGCATCATTCTACAGTGAATTAATGTCTCTTCCTATATTGCGGTTTTAAATATTTGTATAAAAATCATTCAGCTACAACAGGGTGTTAAAAGGTTTAACTTGAATATTCCTTATCAGGTGAGCGTAATTTATCAAATTCTGTGACTATAATACAATAAAGTATTATTTCTTATATCTGACCCTTACTATCATTTGTCCTTTCCTATATATAAAAAGTGAGCCACCTTCTCATTACCTTTTCATTAGAGGGCCTAAAACGTTTTGGGCTGAAATAAATTTCAGATGAGTAGGCCATAAACCCTAAAATGAACAAAGACACTTTTACTTAAGCAAGAAGAAAAACAAAATATGTTCTTCTCATTTTTATCGAGACATTTGTTTTCATTTTCACATGCTTTTCTTTTAAGGTGAAAAGTGTCTGGTTGCAGTGAATAGTTTACATACACTCATCATGGGCATGAAGGCAATATTTATTTTAGGCACTTATTTATTTGAACCGTTCCATTTCCAGTCTGGAATGATCACACAACGATACAGGGTCAAATATATATATCAGAATCAGAATCAGAATCAGCTTTATTGCCAAGTTTGTACATACAAACAAGGAATTTGACTCCGGTACACTTTGCTCTTTGGTTTTTGTTTTTGCACTACAGAATATACATATTTACAATGTACAATATACACATATATAAATAAAAAGGTGCATTTGCAACATCTGTATGCTGTTGTTTTGTATTTTATTGAATATATATATATATATATATATATATACACCCTCTCTAATATTTAGTCAAATTTCCCATATCAAGTTGCACCTCACCCACAAGCTTTTTGCTGCCATCAACAAGCTTATAATTCTGGATGGTTGTTTGACCTCTCTTTGTAGACCTCTATTAGACTGGTTGGTTTCCTGGCAGTAGCCTGGCTTTTAGCTTAGTAAGCTAATTTTCTAACAGGGTTGAAGTTGGAGCTTAGGGCTCCCAATGCAGAAGGTTAATATTAGTCCAATTCCATGAAAAAAAGCTAGGTCTAAGTAGGATCATGGCCTATTCAAAAATACGTTATTAATCCCAAAAGGATATTAAATGTTGTTGTTGCTCATATTATGCAGGTTTCTTCAAACAGCTGTTGTAGATGCTGATGGCTGTGGGCAGGAAGGTTCTCCTGTAGCGCTCTGTCTTACAGCAGATCTGAAAAAGCTTCTGACTGAAGACACTCCGTTGTTTTAGGACAGTCTCATGAAGAGGATGCACAGGGTTCTCCATAATGTTCTTCATTTTATGAAGAATCCTTCTTTGCACAATGATCTCCAGAGGTTCCAGAGGAGTCCCCAGAACAGAGCCAGTCTTCTTTATTAGCTGGTTGTACTTTTTTAAGTCGCTGGCTCTGATGCTGCTACCCCAGCAGATGATGGCAGAAGAGATCACACTCCACAACAGATCTATAAAAGATATGCAGCATCTTGCTGCAAATACTGAGGAACCTAAGGTTCCTTAAGACGTACAGTCTGCTCTGTCCCTTCTTCTAGACGGCTTCACAGTTGCATCTCCACTCTAGTCTGTTGTCCAGGTGAACACCAAGTTATTTATACTCCTCCAACACCTCTACTTCTTTTCCCTTTGATGGAAATAGTGTTTGACCTATTCCTGTTTTTCTTTTAAAATCTACAATCATCTCTTGTGTTTTATGCACGTTCAAGATGAGATGACTGTTTCCACACCATGCCACAAAGCGGTCCACCAGCTCCCTGTACTCAGCTTCTTGTCCATCTCTGATCCACCCCACAACTGCAGAATCATCTAAGTATCTCTGCAGATGACAGGAGTCTGTCTTGTACTGGAAGTCTGAGGTGTACAGAGTGAAAAGGAACGGTGAGAGTACAGTTTGATTCAGGAGATCATTGCAGGCTTCACCTCACTCTTCTGGAGTTTCTGAGGGTTCCTGAAAGTTGCTTGTTTACTTACTCAGGTGGGCCAACAGGAGTCAGTCAGTCATCTTCTATACCGCTTCTTCCATTGCTGGTGCCTATCTCCAGCAGTCTATGGGCGGGGTACACCCCGGACAGGTCACCAGTCCATCGCATAGGAACACACAAACAACCACGCACACACTCAATCACACACCTAAGGGCAATTTAGAGAGACCAGGTGAGAACCTGGTGAGAACCCTCGCATGCACAGGGAGAACATGCAATCCGGGAAAGACCCGGAGTCGAGACCAGGACCTTCTTGCGACAACAGTGCTGCCAACTGCACCACCGTGCAGCCCCGGCCAACAGGAGTCTCTTCATGATTTGCGATGTCAGGGCAACAGGTCTATAGTCATTGAGGACTAATGGGTGAGTTTTCTTTGGTACCGGAACAAGACAGTCTTCCACAACACTGGAACCTTCTTCTGGGCCAGGCTAAGGTTGAAGAGGTGCTGCAGAATCCCACAGAGCTGCTCTGCACTGGCCTTCAGGACTCAAGGGCTGACACCATCTGGACCTGCAGCCCTATTCCTGTTCAGTCTCTACTGTTGCCTGTTCACCTGACTTCTTGAGACACACAGGCAAAGTAAACATCAGCATCTTCTGATTTGGTTGAAGACAAACATGTAGAAGCAGAAGGCTTCATGGCTGGAGGTTTTATCTTCCAATGTGGAAGATAAAACATTTGAGGTGTGACAGTAAAGCTTTGGTTCAAAGAAGAGTTGGTTGTCTGTTTGCTTGTACTCAGGAGGGAAGGATGCTGAGTCTGTTTTTAAACTGAACCTATTGAACAATGTGTTTAGTTAATTGGCATCAAATTATTGTTTTAAAATATCTACTGAAGTTGATGTCGATCATTTAAAGCTGGAAAAAAATATTTTTGCATATGTTTATAAAAGTCTCACTATAAAATTCTCACGCGAAGCGCATGCTTTTTAAATTTTAATGATTTATTTTAAAGATTATCAGTACTTTCAGTCAGTTCAAATGATGTATTTTGCAAATGTTCAAGGCAACAGGAACATTCAAAGTTATTATTGTTTACTCATGTTGAGGTAGTTTTCCAAATGTTTAGAGATAGTAAACAGATCAGTCTTTGAATAATTAATGAGAGTCTGTAAGCATCCTTTTAATGAGTTTCAGAGGAGCTTATTAACACACACAAGAACACAGACAACCGGCTAATTATTATCATCATTACTGCATGAACGAAAACAACTTCTAATGAAAAACAAAGCAAGACTTCAGAGTGTAACATGACACATTAAAGTCAGTAGCAGAAGTTGATGACTTAACAACTATACAAGCAGCCAAAGTTAAACACGTTCACTTTTTTGTTTACCTTATAGGTGTCTGTACAATAACTTGCAAAAGTATTCATTTAGTATTTGAACTGTTCCACATTTTGTTATGTTACAACAACAAAGTTAATGTATTTGATTAAAATTTTATTTAATGGATCAACATAAAGCTGGGGAAAACTGTGGGTTAAATTTGTTTATATGCTGATGATGTGTTGCTCTTTCTGGAAAATGCATACCCCTCTCAACAATTTGGGATTACTCTGTTAATTGGAACAAGTCAAAGGCCCTTCCTATCTCCCCTAATATTCATCTCTGTCCAACTATTCCTTTACAGGTGGGAAACATCAGGTTCCTGCGCATAAATATTTCCAACAGGGTGAATGAGCTGACACAATTAAATTATACCCCATTACTCAAATTAACAAAAGGCAACCTTATATGGTGGAGAACTCCCTTTGTCACTCCCAGTGTCTGCCATTAAAAAATGATTCTCCTTAAAATAAATTATATCTTCTCTATGATCCCAGTTAAACTTAAGCTTAAACTTAGATTCTATCATATCAACATTTTTATGGGCATCTAAACCTCAAAACATAAAATAAATATATTTAAAAAAGGCTAAAAGTTTAGGAGGATTGGAACTCCCAAATTTTTCTAATTATTACCTGGCATAGATTACAAGATACTTTAAAATGGATTTGGAAAAATTCATCAGACTTGGGTCTGGGCTGAGAGGGGGTTTGAAGGATTTGAGTATGTTCGGGTTGAGAGTAGGGGCAGTGGCGGTTTCTGGCAAGGGCGAACCAGGCAGCCGCCCAGGGCGACTTTTTTTCCATGAGACATAGAGGGCGACACAAGCATTACAAAAAAAGACAAGAAATTAAAAAGTCATCTGCGTCACAAAAGCGGGTTTCCATTATCTAACATATCACTGTGTGGACGAGGAATTGGCAAACTGGCGTCGCGTCCCTTGCAGCTGCAGGCACCCCTGCTTGCTGTGGGAAGATGCCACAGCAGTGCAGCTATGCACACTGCACAGAGCCTGACAGGCTGTAGGCTTATGAGACGAGGAAAGGGCATGCGGAGGGCCAGTCCACCTCTGGATCTCTCAAATTGGATGGACAAGGGGGTGCGGGGGTGGGGAATCCACACTACAATAATGGTCTAACAGAATTAGTTGGCTAAAGTCAGTTACACCTTGACTTTCTTAAAATAAACGCACATCTCCTTTGTAATATTATACAAGCCTATAATTACCGCACATTTTTCTGAATTGTTTGAATGGCTTATAAAAATAAGTGATACAAAATGATTATGAGGTCACAGATGAATAGGTTTAGTCTTGACTTCTGGTTGTGAGTGACATGTTGGGGGGTGGATATCTGTTGATAGTCGAGTGCCAAATAAATGCAGACATGGACCGAAAATGGTCAAAGCCATGCCAAAATCAAAAAAAAAAGAAAAGAAAAAGAGGAGAAATGAGCAAAGGATAAAGGTATGCAACTATGTTCCCTCAGCATGGTTACAGTGTCCATGTCATGAATGAAGAGCTAATGTTGCTGGTAAAATGTTTACGTTTTTTACCTTTCTTGATATTATTCTTGCTATGCGCACAATAATTTGGTCTTAACTCAACAAACGAGAGATCTAATTTCACCATAAGATCATGCTTGCAACAAAACCGTTACAAGTTCAGTTATTATTTATTTATATCACTTTGGTTTCAATGATAGACTGGTCCTCTTCCTAATTCCTGAACCCAGAGACGAACCGACGCCTGATCCTGTTCCTGAGTGGTTCGAGGAGAAACTCATCCTCGTCCTGGTTCCTGAACCCTATGACGAAGGGTTTGAAAACGAACTGCCACCTGAGCCTGTTCCTGAGCGGTTCGAGGAGAGACTTGTCCTCATTCTGGTCTCCGAGGGTCCCGCCAGCTCTGCTTCAGCCTCCGAGAGTTCGCCAGGCGTCGTCTCGGGGAAGGTCATGGACGACCGGCCTGCAGGACCTCACCTTCGTTGCCGCCGTGGGCCACCTAGGTTTCCACATCTTCGCTGGCTTCCACGTCTTCATCAGCGGTCGGCCAGACTCCTGCTCAGCCGACTCCTGCTTAACCCCAGAGTTGGTTCAGCTGTACTCTCTGAGACTGATAAAAAAACACAACTCCTTTGTCAGTAACTGATCTGAGGGGAAGTGGGAGACTCTGGACAGGGTCCATTTGAACATGTATGTTTACATTTAAAGCCCCAAAATAAGGAGACGAATGTTAAAATCAACAATTGAACAGGGAGCCACAGTAATGGGATAAAGATCAGAAGTGAAATTTGTATTTAATGAGTGAACCTGAACCAATGGAGAATGTGGACAGACCAGGACTCTATGTTTGCAGTTAAGGTCTTATTTGCTCAAACAACACTATTAGGGAGCACATGCATATCCATCTTTATCTAGTTAGTTTGTAAATTAATTTGTGTTTTAGGCGTGTTAATTGTGTTCAATGCTTAAGATAATTAATGTAAGAGCCATATGATTGAAATAAGTAATTATTGATGTGGCAGGAGCACATGGCTTTGACACTTGGGTGGTGGGTGTGTCGAGGTGGGCGTGACTGTCACTAAGGTATGAATGGGAGCCATACTGGCGCGCTGGTTTATATGTATGAGGAAGTGGGTGCGCCGGTGTTGGTCGTAATTTCTGTTGACCGTGACATGACTTTGTTGTATTGTTGGCACCGTTGTATGGTTTAGCCTGGTCAGTATGTGTAGTATGGCAGTTAAAGTGGAATAAATTGATGGTTGCAGCATACAAGAAGCGGCCTGGAGAGTTTGTCAAGCACGCGTCTGACAGTCGAAATTCACCGAGTTAACCCAGTGCGGTCCTCTACAACATCGTTAGTTTGCCGCACAAATAACATCAACAGAAATTGACAATTTGAATGAGCGGCTTATTGGAAAGCCAAGTCTGGATTCTTCGCTTCTGCTTGGAACAGTTTGAAAACGGTAATGGCGCATGGAGCGCAGCGCAGCGTCATCAGTTAATTGAATGAGATTCCTTCACTGCAACTCAATCAAGTCCGCTGGAACTGAAGTATGGACAAATACACACGCACTGAGTCGCTTTGTCTCAAGAGGAATTGTTAAAGACAAACAACGGAAAATGGAGTCAGATGGATCTAAATCAAGTTCCGTTGTAAGCGGTAAAGATGAAAAAAGGCGATCAAAATTAACTGTTAAAGCATTACAAAATAAAATTGAGAAGCTTCAAAAGGATCTCAAAGCAAGGCTTCATAAAATCAAAGGAGAAATAAACATTATTAAAGAGCTTATGAAAAATGAAGGAAATCTTGAGAGTGTTCAGTCTCATCGTGATGATTTAAAATTATTGCTTGAGAATGCAAAACAGCTGTATGAGTCTGTTATTCCACTGTGTCCTGTTGAAGAACAAGAAAAACAAAACAAACACAGTTTTCAAGCCTGTGTAAATTTTTTTAAAATTTTTTACAAGAAGTTGAAACATGGTTTTTCAGGTTGCAGAAAAAACTCAACAATGCAGCTCAAACGAGCGAAGAAGCTGATTTATATCAGGTTTCAATTGACCAGTTTTTGAACCTGTGTGAATAAAGAGATTAATGCACCTTTTAATTTTTCGGCATTTAGAGTGTGATGAAAATGGTGATGTTGAGGATGATTTTTAAGCCAAGTGACAGTGTTTCTAATGTTGACAGCAAAAGGGGTCAAGAGGAAGTCGTTCATCATGAATTAAATCCTCTTTGTCCTCTACATCTTCAGCTCATGTTTTAAAGCAGAAGCAGATATGGGGGGCTGCATTAAAGGCAGAACACAAGCTGTTAACCCCAAAACATGCTTTAGAGGAGGAAGAAGGAACAGCTAAGGAGAAAGAAAGAAGAACTGGATTTGGAGATTGAAATTGCAGCCTCAGTGGCAAAAGTTAAAAGTGTTCCTGGGCTCTGTCTGTTCTCAAGTATTTAGTGCTGCACAGATTTTAGGTCTGATGGCATGAATTTCATAATTTTGAGCCGTGAAAATAAAAGATTCTCAAATGTTAAATGTTGATGCCAAGTACATTTTAAACCTACAGCAGCTAGAGGAACTGTTCATAACAAAGCTCCAACCTTTCAGTCCTATTCTTATTTGGGTGCAAACCTAAAATACAAAATTTAAAACAAAATCCAGACACATTGACTGACCAGGTGAAAAGATTAAAAACAACACAAGTTGAATTTTCCGACTCAAAAACGATGTTTCATCAAATACAACCACAACCATCACACCTAAAAATTCCCCGGTCACCTGATGAAAATAAACCAACTTTTTGGTGTGTTTTTAAAGGCTAAATAATTAACAAAGCTTGCTTGTAAATCAAAAACCCTTTTTTTTTCTGCCAAAGGGGGACATACCAATTTTTGATGGGGGATCCACTCCAATTTAAGCATTCATGACAGCGTTTGAACACAGCTATTGAAACAAAGGCGCACAGTGCCAAAATATTTTTTTTATACTTTTGGAGCAGTACACTAGAGGTCAGCCTCATGACCTTGTAAGAATTTTGTGTTCATATCCCTTGTGATTCTGGATATGCTAAAGCCAAAACCCTTTACTTCAAGAACATTTTTGGTTTGTTCATTGAAGGATAATTGCTGCATCCCCATGAAAAAAGTCTTTTCATGGCCTGCTTTGCAAGCAGAAGACGTAAAAGGCTTTACAAGCAATCAGCTTTTTGGCTCAGGGAAAATGGTGTAATGTGATGGAAAAAACAATGGGGTGTATGCATAGAGGGATGTTTTCCCAAATATGCAAACAATCATCAAAAAAACCCCCTTTTAAACTGTGGGACAGATGGGGGAAATTATGTTTTGTGATTTATAGGAGAATTAAAAAAGAAGAGTAACTTTCAGTGACATTTTTCGGCCCCTTGTAGAAGGCAAGTGAAGATCACCAGTGATCCACTTTTTGGTGATATTCAAGACTCTTTATCTAGACCCAAAAAAAGTTTGGGGGAAATTTATAAATCAAAAACAGCGATTAAAAAGATAAAAGGGAAAGCAATTTGCTACAATTGTTTGGAGAAATGCAAAAGGAAAGCTCACCTTGAAGTAAAAAAAAGGGACAAGGGGGACAGCTGTTTAAAAGAGTTGTTTATTTTGTGGGAGCTGGAAATTCCTTGGGGACACATGCCCTCTACTGGAAAGGAGGACACATGGGGAGAAATTGACATTTCTGAAAAAAAAAGGGGGTTTGTTTTTTTTGGCTGTTTATGCACTGGGCAATCAGCAAAGACTGTAAAAGGCGACATTACTGTAAAGTGTGAAACCCTTTTAAGACATCCCACCATGCTTCATGTCTTCTCCAAAAAAAAAGGAAAATTGGGTCCAGTCCATAAAAAGGGAAGTGGAGACAACAGGGGGAAAGTGCCTCCATTTCTGCTCAATCCAGTTGTCTAACTGGGGGGGTGAGCATGGCTGTACTCTCTCTTTTTTACCAGTCAGAGTGAAGTCTACAAAGAGCCAGAAGACAATAATAACATGTGCTTTTTTTAGATCCGGGAAACCTCTCCATCATTCTGTACTGAAGAACTGATGAAACAGATTATATATCACGGGATACATACAAGCATCCTTTTACGGAAGATGGGCCAAGAAAAGGGGGTTGGAAGAAAACATTGTGTCTTTTTGGGAGATTGCTGGGCTGAATGAAGACATCTTTTGTGAATGAACCTGACTTATTTCACACAGGAGAAGCATGCCTGTTTCATTATAGCAACGTCCCCCCCCCAAAGGAAACCTCGAAAGATGGCCACATCTGAAAATTTTGAAGATAACTGAAATCAATTTCAGGAGTTTTGTTTCCCTCATTAGGACCAATGTGCCTAAAGCGCTGGAGCCATGGGATGTCATCCGAAGTCAAAATGGAGGCCCCCCTACGCAGTTAAGACGATTCTTGGATGGACAGTGAATGGACCTCTTAGAGGAAACTGTGATGTCGACACAAGGGGCTACAATCCACTGTTACTGTTTAACAGGATTTCTGTGTCAAAACTCGAGAACTTGTGGCAACAACCCCTGAAGGTTGATTTTCCTGAATGTTCTCAAGATGAACAACCTGGATGGTCCGGAAAGGGATAATCAATTTTTTGGAGCGGGTTACAGCATCAATTAAGTTTAAAAAGATGGACATTACACCATTGCTTTACCTCTGAGACACAAAGATCTGAAAATGCCCAAACCAATAGGAAAAAGTGGCAGAACAGCATGTTTTTAAATTCTCAGAAGAAAGTTTATCAAAAATCATCATTTCTTTCTGAATATACGAACTTCATGAATGATATAATTTCCAAGGGGGTATGCTGAGAGAGTTCTCAGTTTTGAAAATCTTGAACGTTTTTATGGGAGGGTTTGGTATATATCCCAAAACACCATGAAAGTATATCATCCTCATAAAAAAAAGATAAGAGTCGTGTTTTGACTGTGGTGGCAAATTTGGGGGAAAACCCCTTTAAAAACTCAACTCTTACAAGGTCCCAAACCCTCACCAGTTCATTGGTTGGGGTGTCATCACCAGATTCAAAAAGGGAAAACCTGTCGTTATCACAGCGGACATTGAGGCTATGTTTCATCAGGTCCGAGTAACCCCAATTGACTCTGATCTGTTGAGATTTCTCTGGGGGGCCCCAATGGAGAGTATGAGGGCCCCCAATTGGTGGAGTTTCCCGAATGGGTTTGCACACCTTTTTGGAGCTACATCGTCTCCAAACTGTGCATTTTTTGCACTGAGAAGTTGTGCATAAGGACAATCAACAGCTATTTACACCAAATGTCATAGATGCTGTGCTTCACAACTTTTTATGTGGATCACTGTTTGGTCTCTTGTGAGTACAGAAGAGGAAGCTGTGTCATTATATCAAGGACTTCGTGCTTTGTGCAGGAAAAAGGGGATTTCAACTTCTCAAAAAGGATAAGTAACCGACGCAGTGTTCTTACTGCAATACCCCCAGCATGAAAAATCCTTTGAGGTAAGAAAACCTGGATATGGATAATGATGATCTACCTGTGGAACGTGTGTTTGGGGGACAGTGTGTGTACAATCAGAACCAGCTGAAATTTTAAGATCATCCTCAAAGGTAGACCTTTGACAAGACGAGGAGGTCTGTCCATCATAAGTTCCATCTACGATCCTCTTGAATTTTTTGGCACCAGTTTTTTTGGTCGCAAAAAGGGGATTCTACAAGATCTAAGCAGAAAACCTTTTTGGCTGGGAAAGTCCTTTGCGACATGATATGGTCCAGAAAATGGGGAAAAACTGGCTGGAAGGACTTCATCAGCTTGAACAGTTTGGAGTTAACAGATGTCTGAAACCACAGGACTTTGGACAAGTCACGAGATTTGGCAGCTTCATCATTTTTGTGATGCAAGCGAGAATGGATATGAAAAAGTGAGCTACCTGTTGCAAATGCTTTTGCTGAGGTTGGGGCACTGCATAGTGCATTTTGTAATGGGTAAAGCCCCCTGTAGGCCCACTGAAACCCCAATCACCATCCCCCCGCATGGAGTTGACTGCTGCAGTGGTTGCCAGCCGTATGGATAAGCTGTTTTAAGAAGGAGTTAAAAGCATGGAAACACAAGACTCAGTATTTTTGGGGAATGATAGTACTTCAGTTTTTTAAGTACATCAAGAATGAAAGATCAAGGTTTAAAACCTTTGTGACGAATCGAGTTGGAGAGATACTCAATTTTCAAATCACTTACAGTGGAGGTACGTTGCTACCAGTATTTGGCAAACCAGAGGAACAAGTGTGGAGGTTTTTTTTTGAAAAGGGTAATACCTGGGTGGGCTGGAAACCCAAATTTTTCATGGAACCCGAAATTGGGAAATGGCCTGCAAATCCTGAGGACATAAGTCATTTTGCTCGGAGGATTTTCCAGAAGATCCAGAGGTCAAAAACATTGGTTTTTGTTAAAGCGACCCCTTCCCAAATGGACAAGTGGGGCCAATTATGGACTTCATTCATTCATTTTCCCTTCCGGGACAAAAATGAAAAAAAAATGGTCCGGGTGGCTACTCAGTTTTAAACAATTGCTGTCCAAACTGGCTCATAAAAAGCGCAACTGGGAAATTTGGACCTTGCAGACTCCAATCTTGATGATTTTAAAATTTTAAAGAAAAGGTTGAAGAAAAAAAAATGAATGTGTACAAGGGAAAAAATGTTGCATTTGGGAGCCTTATCAGTGGAAGAGGTTTGGAAAGGCTTTAGAGTGCCCCTCATCTGCTTTTTTCAAAAAAAGCGATATCCAAAAGGAAAAAGATAAGTTTAAAAGAAATATGAAGGTGTGGGAAAAAACAAGCCAGGTCTATAAGCTTGATCCCATTCTTGAAGGGGGTGTTCTAAAAGTTGGCGGAAGGCCCAAACCAAAGCAGCTATGCCTTGCTGAAGCTAAAATACCCAGCCATATTGGCTAAAACCTTCACATCACTGAAAAATTTGTACTGCCCCCATATACATCACCAGATAGGCCCCGGTGGACTTAATTTATATGATCGGTGAAATACGTCAAAAGTATTGGATCCCAAGGTGCCAGCGTTTTCAATCAGGAAGACTTTATCAAAATCCGTGACTTGTGGAGGACTCCATGCTGGGGACCCGGAAGTCAAAGGATGGCAGACTTTTTCCACAGGAACGAGGTTTATCCAAATAAAAACCCCAAATTTCTTGTGTGGGTGTGGATTGTTTTGGGGCCCTTTGAAATTGAACGTTGGCAGGACCCTGTTGAAAACGATATGGAGTCATCTTTACCTGCATGGCCAAAAAGAGCAGTTCACCTTGAGATGCTGTCATCACTGGATACTGATTCCCTTTTTTCAATGGTCCCCCGAAGATTTTTTTGTCAGACGTGGTCAAGTACTGGAGCTGCGTTCAGACAATTGGGAAACAAACTTTGTAAGGAGCTGAAAAGCGAGTTTAAGAGAAGAAATTGGAAGATGGAATCAAACTCTAATCGGTAACGCTCTCCTTCAGAGGAAAATTAAAAATTTTTGGGAATTTTCAATCCTCCTACTGGCCCACACCATGGGGAGGGGCCTGGGAAAAGTCTTTTTAAGTCAGTTCCGAAAAGGTTAAAATTCTGTTTTAAGAACACAGAGTCCTTTGATGAAGAAAGTCTTCACACAGTTTTTTTGGGGGAAATTTTAGGGGGCCATTATCAGCAGTCGACCTATAACTAAAGACCCCCTTTACTGATGCCCACGCCTGGAAGCACTAACTCCAAAAATCTTTCCTTTCTTTTTTTAAAAACCACACCTTCATTGCCACCCAGGAGTGTTTTCCAGGGGAAGATGTTCCCCTACGCTCCGGTGAAGATGGAGGCAGGTGGCAATAATATAGGCAGATCTCTTTGGGAAAGGTTTTGGGTTTAAAGGAATACTTGCCACAGGAGATGTCATCCTCATCGTGGACGTCTCTGCTTCCACGCAACTCTTGGTTTTAATGGGTAGAGATTTTGGGGAAACATTGTTCCAGATAGAGGAGGACCTTTTACAATCAGTTCGGGCCCTAAAACAAAGACGATACTACCTGGGAAAGACCTTTTATTCCAAATTTTTGCCTGCTTCAGGAGGCGGAGACCCATGAACATTTAAAGACTTTTCCTTTCCGTTTTGAAATCCAGCGACTTCCCCTTTTTTCTAGTTGAGTTTACTTAGTCAAAGGGAAAAATTAAAAAGGTTTGATACTGAGCAAATTTATGATTATTTTTTCCTAGGTTTGTCTCTTACAGTATAAAAAATTTCAGATAAAAAAAAAAAAAAATTTTTTTGTAATAATTAGGGCCCGGGGGAATGTAAGAGCCATATGATTTAAAAAAAGTAATTATTGATGTGGCAGGAAACACAATGGGCCTTTGACACTTGGGGGTGGGTGGGGGGTTCGAGGTGGGGGTGACTGTCACTAAGGTTTTGAATGGGAGCCATACTGACAGTGCTGGTTTTTTATGTATGAGGAAGTGGGTGCGCCGGTGTTGGTCGTAATTTCTGTTGACCGTGACATGACTTTGTTGTATTGTTGGTTGCAACATACAAGAAGCGGCCTGGAGAGTTTGTCAAGCACGCGTCTGACAGTCAAAACTCACCGAGTTAACACAGTGCGGTCCTCTACAACATCGTTAGTTTGCCGCACAAATAATTAAGGCAAAGCATTCAGTGGGAGTGATTTATTTTTATCATCTATGAATCTCTATGTTTTCATCACACTGTAGCTGAAATTAAGTGAAAGGAGCACAACTTTTAGCATCAGTGAAGATTTTTTTTTAACATTGTCATGATTGACACTGTGTCTTGATGAGGAACTTCAGTGACGTGCTGTAATGACGACATTGTGTCAAGAGTCCTGCCTTCACCTCTAAGTTCGAGAGGACACCTCCACATAGATCATTTGTTCTCACAATGAGCCATGATGCCACATTAAAGTTAGGGAGAGTTTTTTAATAGAAATTGTTTTGTGTCTTTAAACTCTATGCAAATGTACAACTCTGCAGATGTGATTATTTTGTTCTGAGTCAAAGTAATTCTTGATTTATTTAGATAAAGTGTGTATGGTTTTAATGTTTGTCTGTTTTTAAGATTGAAATGACTAACAACAGCTCTATTGGTGGATCTTTAATTCGAAATATTAATGACAGGGTGATAGTGGTACAAGTTTTGGTGGGAATTTTTCTTTGCATTAACTTCATGTTGATCATAACAGTTTTTACGAAGGAAATCTTCTACAAAAACATGCGCTATATTTTATTTGCCAACACTCTATTTTCTGATTGCATAAATTTAGTAATCACAAATGTGTTGCTGATCTTTAGTTATTTTGCTGTTCCTATAGAATCGGGGCCATGTCTTATTTGTGTCATAATGTTATCCTTGTGTAATTATGTCACACCGCTGACTCTGACAGCAATGAGCCTAGAACGCTATGTGGCTATTTTTAAACCACTGCATCATGCAGAGCTATGCACCACAGGCAGAGCTCTGCAGGGCATTCTTATCATTCAAGGCCTCAGCATTGTACCCTGCATTGCGATCATTTTAATGTTGCTTTCTTCTGTCAGATTTAGCTTCTTTAAGCAACACATCATCTGCTCTGTAGAGATTTTCATTTTGCACATCTGGCAGGGTCATGTTAGGTCTGCGATAAGTCAGTTTTACTTCTTGATCATGTGCATCCTCATTGCTTTCTCCTATGTTCAAATAATGAAAGTGGCCAAAGCTGCATCGGGAGAGAATAAAGAGTCGACAAGAAAAGGACTCAAAACAGTGATTCTTCATGCTTTCCAGCTGTTGCTCTGTCTTATTCAGCTGTGGACCCCCGTCATCGAAGCTGCTGTGCTTCAGATTAATTTTAGTTTATTAATAAATGTCAGATACTTTAATTACATTTGTTTTAATCTAGCTCCACGATGTCTGAGTCCTCTTATCTATGGCCTCAGGGATGAGGCATTTTTACTTGCACTGAAACACAGGCTGCTCTGTTGCCTATTCAATAACAGATTAAAACTGTGATTCTGTGAGAAATAATTTATGTTTACAAATGTGTTTTATGTACTTTAAGTGATATGTTACTCAATGATGTTCAAACATTTCAACTGACCTGTTGAAGCATTAAACCTTTAGATTCCTACAGACACTTTCAAATACCCTAAGAAGAATAGAAATCAGTAATAAAGAATATCATAATAGTAATTTTGTTTTTACGATCTTTATATGTAGGAGCTTAATGTTTGCATGGCTTAAAGTAAAGAACCAAGTTTAGGTTATTTAGGTTGTATCTTAGAAAGTAGGTCATCAGATGTTACTGGTTGATGTTTTTTGTTGTTGTTTTACCTTAAATTTTAATAACAAAGAGCTACATTGTTGTTTTTTTTCCAATGTTTGATTTTTGAGCACTTACTGGAAATTTTATAAGGCAAAGAGAAATATAAATACATAATAAAAAGAAGTGTTGAACTAAAACATTTTCAGCTGTTTTGTTGTTCTCTTAAGACCCAAAATCACAAAGGGAAAATATGTTAATTATTAACAAACCACAATATCACTGTGTTTTATGGGAAATTTACTTATAAGCATGGCTGTTTCTTTGTCCGAGTCCCAACACAAAAGCCAACTGTTTCCATTAGAACAATATTCTCTCTAGACAATTGTGCTTCCTGTTGCTGTACACAAACCATGTAATCAACAAGCAAAACAGGGACAGAAAAACTAACTTTCTGAAACAAAGTGATGTTGATAAAATTTCGTGCATAATATTACATTCAAGAAGAAAAAGAAAGCAAGCTTCTTTAAAATTGGTAGCAGATAAAATAACATATACAGTACAGTTCAAAAGTGTGAAAAAATGCTGTAAACAGAGAATGTTTTCAAAAATTTAATTTCATCAATCAACAAAATGCAGTGAATGAAAAAAAGAGAAAGATAAATCAAATCAATATTTGGTGTGACCACCCTTTGCCTTCAAAACTGCATCAATTCTTCTAGGTACACTTGCACAGTTTTTGAAGGAACTAGGCTGTTAGGTTGTTTCAAACATCTTGGAGAACTAACCACATATCTTCTGTAGATGTTGGCTTTCTCACATCCTTCTGTGTCTTCATGTCATCCCAGACACACTCGATGATGTTGAGATCAGGGCTCTGTGGGGGCCATACCATCACTTCCAGTAATTCTTGTTCTTCTTTACGCTGAAGATAGTTCTTAATGATTTTTGTTGCTATAAAACTGATCATGCTTGGGACCTACAGTATGTTAGTCGCAGCTGCAGTAAACTTCACGAAGTATTTTTTGAAATAACTGTTTTTTCAGTTTAACTAACTTCTTCTTTTTGTCAGTTTACCGAAACTTGTTGTGTGTGAGGAGGACGGAAATCCTTAACCCATTTGGGTCTGGGCTATGACAGACCAGCAGAGAGGAAATGTCAGCTTTTGAAAAGAATGATGTGCTCTGCTGAAAAACCACACATAAAGAAATAGTCGGTTCAATCCAATCATTTAAAAAGATTGCAAGTGAATTAAATACATACCAATTTGATCCGGTTATCGTAACTCAAACTCGTAAAAAATGTTCTAAGTGAACCTATCCGACTGCATCGAGTCATTGAATCGCATTAATCACTCCTCCTGAGTAAGTACCGACAGTGGACAGTAGAGAGTAGAGAGTTAATAGCAGAAATAGCTGGTTTAATATAGGAGAGAAACACAACACAACTACACAGATACTCTCTGACCCAGTTTTAAAGTCCATGGGATGAAAGACAAAACACACAGCTAGTCCGAGCAATCGCTCATTCATTAGCTATTTCCTTAAAAGAGACAGGGATAAAAAAAGAAAGACAGGGTCAAGTGTCTCATCTATAGGGGGAGAACATGAAGTTAAGTTTGCCTCCGTTCAGGAAGTGTCACGGTTTGGTTTTGGGGTGGACCGAAGCGCAGACAAGTGCGATGCAGCAGCATTCTGAGCAGTCTCTGTTTTATTTCCAAAAAGGGAAAAACAAAAACACTGCAGCTGTAACAGAGGCAGACATCCAAAACACTTACAGCATTGGCAGGAACACACAGGACTCAAGGCCTGGACGAGGGCAACGAACGGGGGTGAGAGACGAGAGGAACCAGCAGGGAACAAAGAGCACAGACCAACTAATATACAGAGAAACATGAGGGGGGGAAACAAGGTGCAGGTAATCAAAGAAACAGAGAACAGGTGTGACATGGACGCAGGGAGAGAGAGGGAGCAGTTGAACCTGTAAGACTTAGACCTGAGGGAAGGGACTAAACAACAAGGCAGTGAGCAGAGCTAATAAAAACTATAGACCAAGATAAATAAAAATAAACATGAATTAAGGTAAACTGAGAAACTGGGGGGTAACAACAACCCCTCCTTGAACAGCCACCTTAACGTGGTGGAGGGGTTTGAGTGTTCAAATGACCCTAGAGGCTATGTTGTCTGGGGCTTAAATGCCCCTGGTAGGGTCTCCCATGGTAAACAGGCTCTAGGTGATGAGTCAGACAAAGAGCAGTTTAAGAATCCTTCATAAGGACCATTAAATCGAGGCACGTGACGTCGCCCGGTACGACGGAGCCGGGGTCCCACCCTGGAGCCAGGCCTGGGGTCGGGACTTGCCGGAGAGCGCCTGGTGGCCGGGTTGCTCCTCGTGGGACCCGGCCGGGCCAAGCCCGACACGAGGCCATCTCCCAGTGGGCACACCACCTGCAGGGGGAACCGTGAGGGACCGGTGCAAAGAGGATTGGGTGGTGGACAAAGGTGGAGACCTCAGCGGCCTGATCCCCGGATGCTTAGGCTGGCTCTAGGGATGTGGAATGTTACCTCGCTGGGGGGGAAGGAGCCTGAGCTTGTGCGGGAGGTCGAGAGATATCGACTAGAAATAGTCGGGCTCGCCTCCTCGCACAGCGTGGGCTCTGGAACCCATCTCCTTGAGAGGGGCTGGACTCTCTTCTACTCTGGAGTGGCCCACGGGGAGAGGCGGCAGGCTGGGGTGGGTTTGCTTGTTGCCCTCCAGCTCAGCCGTCTCATGTTGGGGTTTACCCCTGTTGGGACCATGGATTTCAACATTAAAACTCTGGTACAAACTCTTCTGGAGTTTTCAAAATAAATTGCATTTAACAGACTTTCAGCACAACTTCAGAAGGGGAAAAGGGGGGTAGCAGCAGACTTCCCATGATGCCACTGGCTGTATAAAAGCACCCCCTTTCCAATGCCCCGATCTCTTCCATCCGGAACTCTGCTGAGAGGCTGGCCGGAGAGACAAGTGCGCTGAAGTCTCTTTGCTGGCCAAAAAGACATGACTCTTCAACTGGATCCAAGAGTCTCATATGATCACCGATCATATGCAAAAGTTGAGTATTGAATGAATTGCTGTTTGTGTACCCGGTGATTTCATTCATAAAGAGGGGAACTTAAGGTATAAGCATTGCTTACGTTCTTTCTTTGAGGACAGCAGAAACTGTGTCGCAGAGAACTCCTCAGTAGAGAAGCTGTTTCTACAAGCCGAGCCTGAAGGAAGGACAACGGCCCGCATCACCGTGGTTACGGCACTGGACAGCTGGTTGACGGACAGAACGAGCCGTAACTTAAGCCACAGCCCCGGAGGTCAGGTTAGCCGAAGCTAACCACTTGTTGACTGTGGATGTTTCTTCAAACTTCGCCGCCCCGGACATCTTTTCCTCAACATGGTCAGAGGTTAGGTTTTGGGCAGAGTGAATAATAGAATAACAGTTAGGATGAAATGATCTAAAAGTTTTTCATTTTATGAAGTTTGGTTTTGTTTGTGTGAAACTGCTATCTTAGTGCTAGCAGGCTATCAGCAGCAAACGTGATCAGCCTTGTGTTCTGTGTTTATGTGTTTTTAAAGTTAAGACAAACTTTATTTAAAGGGTGATTTTAAACACAGAAGGTTGCTCATAACGCGCTGTCCGCGCTTATGCATTTTAACCCTTTTATTGACCCTGGGTGCTGGGTGCCCCTCCTGGGGACTCCATTATTCTGCTGGGGGACTTCAACGCCCACGTGGGAAAACGACAGTGACACCTGGAGAGGCGTGATCGGGAGGAATGGCCTCCCCGATCTGAATCCGAGTGGTGTTTTGTTATTGGACTTCTGTACTAGTCACGGATTGTCCATAATGAACACCATGTTCAAGCATAAGGGTGTCCATCAGTGCACTTGGCACCAGGACACCCTAGGCAGGAGGTCAATGATCGACTTTGTTGTCGTATCATCAGACCTTCGGCCGCATGTTGTGGACACTCGGGTGAAGAGAGGGGCTGAGCTGTCCAGTGATCACCACCTGGTGGTGAGTTGGATCCGCTGGAGGAGGAGAAAGCCGGACAGACTTGGCAGGCCCAAGCGCATAGTGAGGGTCTGCTGGGAACGCCTGGCGGAGCCCTCGGCCAGGGATGTATTCAACTCCCACCTCCGGAGTTTGACCAGATTCGGGGGGATGTTGGAGACATAGAGTCCGGGGGACCATGTTCTCCGCATCTATTGTCGATGCTGCTGCCCCTAGCTGCGGCCGTAAGGTCTGCGGTGCCTTTCGCGGCTGCAATCCAGAACCCGGGTGGGGGAACCCCGGGCAGTAGGGATGCTGTCAAGCTGAAGAAGGAGTCCTATCGGCGGGTTTGGCTTTGGGGGGATCCTGAGGCGGCTGACGGGTCCGTGAGGCCAAGCGTGCTGGGGCCCGGGGGGGGGGGTGGGCAGAGGCAAAAAACTGGGGGCCGGGGGAGGAGTTCGGTGAGGCCATGGAGAAAGACTACCGGTCCCCCCGAAGCGATTCTGGGAACCGTCCGGTTTGACACGCCTCTTCCATTGCAGGGGGTCGGGGACAGTGCCTCTGGACTGGCAGACCGGGTGGTGGTCCCCTTCATAAGAAGGAGGGTGTGTTCCAACTACGGGGGATAAAAAACTACAGGGGGGCACACTCCTCAGCTCCCTGTAAGGCCTACGCCAGGGTATTGGAGAGGAGAGCCCCACGGATAGCAAAACCTCGGCTTCAGGGGGGACAGTGTGGTTTTTCGTCCCGGCCGTGGAACACTGGACAACCCTTATAGCCTCTCCGGGTACTCGGGGCTCATGGGAGTTTGCCCACCGGTTCCCATTTTTTGTGGACCTGGAGAAAGGGCTCGACTGGCCCCTCGTATCCCTTTTTGGGGGGGGCTCCGGGAGAGGGAAATGGGGGGCCCCTTTTTAGGCCATCCGGGTCCCTGTACAGGGAGCGGGAGTTTGGTCGTATTGCCGGCACTAAGTGGCCCTTTCCCGGGCATGTTGCCCCGGGGCAGGGCTCCCCTTTTCCCGGCCTGTTCATAACTTTAATGGACGGTTTTCCTAGACGCAGAAAAGGGCCCGAGGGGGTCGGGGGTTTTGGGGACCAGTGGATTTCGTCTCTTCTTTTTGCAAAAGACGTGGTCCTGCTGGCCCCCTCTAGCCAAGACCTACAGCATGCCTGGGGTGGTTGCCCCGGTGTAAAGGCGGGGGGGTAAAGATCAGCTCCCCAAGCCAGAGGCCATGTTTTGGTACTAAACCGGGAAAGGGTGGTTTGCCCCTCTTCATTTTGGGAGGGGATTTTCCTGCCTAAAATGGGAGTTCAATATCTCGGGTCTTGTTCACGAGTGAGGGAAAATGGGGGGGGGGAAAAAGGCGACGGTTTGGTGGGGCTGCCGCGAATGGGGGCGCGTGCGGTCCGTTGTGGGGAAGAGAGAGCTGAGGGAAAAGCATAGCTCTCGATTTACCGGGGGTGGGCTCCCGTTCCTACCCTCACCTATGGCCATGAACTTTGGGTCATGACCGAAAAAAACGAGATCCCGGACAAGCGGCTGAAAAACTTCCTCCCTTAGGGTGGGGCCGGGCCCCCCGAGATAGGGTGAGGAGCTCGGCCATTGGGGAGGGCTCGGAGTAGAGCCGCTGCTCCTCCACTAAAGAGGAGCCAGTTGAGGTGGCTGGGTCTATACCGGATGCCTCCTGGACGCCTTCCCCTCGGGAGGTGTTCCAGGCACATCCCACGGGGGAGGAGGCCCAGGGGGACGCCCAGGACATGCGGGGGGACTATGTCTCTTGCGGCCTGGGAACGCAGGGGCTCCCCCCAGGGGACTGGAGGAGGTGTCTGGGGAAGGGACGTCTGGGTGTCTCTGCTGAGTCTGCTGCCCCCCAATCCCGGGGGTTCCGGATGCGGAAGCGGATACGAGTACGACGAGTAGGAGTATGAATTAAGGTAAACTGAGAAACTGGGGGGGTAACAAAAACCTAAGAACTTAGCAAATTAGAAAACCATAAAAACCCAGACTATAAAGTAACAAAACCCAAAACAAACACTGACCAACCCCAAACTGAGGATGAAGCAGAGGAGAACCCCGGGGGAGACAGAAGAAAATCAGAACTGAAGGAAAAACAGAAAACATGAATACAAAACCATAAACAAGAAACCTCTGGTTAACAAAACACAAGTCAAAAATGTCACATCCTGACAGGAAGGTGTCGCATCACAGCTAAGCAGGACATCATTCCAGATGTAGCCTTCATTAAGAGAAAAAATAGTTAGAAGCAGAAGAAAACAAAGTGCTCTGTTAGGAATATATGGAACAATCAGATCTCTGATGTATAATGGAGCTTGAATATTAAAATATTTATATGTAAGAAGGAGAATTTAAATTCTATTCTGAATTTAACAGTGAGCCAATGAAAGAACTCTTGCTGCAGAGTTTTGGAAATGCTGAAGTATTTGAACTGACATATGTTGACTTTCTGATAGTTAAGAATTACAACAGTCGAGTCTTTAAATAACAAATGCATGTAGTAGTTCTTCTGCATCTCTCTAGGACAGGATGTTTCTAATTTTGGCAATACTGTAGAGGTGAAAGAATAAGTCATAAAACACTGGTTAATTTGGGATTTTAATTACATGGTCATAGTGACACAATGGTTCTTTTCAGTATTACTGGAAGTCAATTTAATGCATCTCAGAGTAAGTGTCTAAGCAGTGTGTTTGTCTTCGGCTCCATTTCGAATTCGACCACTTCTGACTTTTTTGAATTGAAGAGCAGAAATTTTTAAGTCATCCAGGTTTTTATGTCTTCAAGACATTCCTGTAGTCTACCTAACTGCTTGGATTTATTAGGATTTATGGATAAATAAAGCTGAGTATCATCAGCATAACAGTGGAAATTTATCCCATGCTATCTGATAATTTTACCCGTTGGAAGAAGATATATAGTAAAGAGAATTGGCCCAAGCACTGAACCCTGTGGTACTTCACAAGTAACCCTGGAGCATGGGGAATAGTTATCATTAGCGTGAACAAACTGGAATCTGTAGGACAAATTCAATCCCCTGATCCCTACAGCATTTCCAAGGCTTTGTAAGAGAATATTGTTATTGACAGCAACCTTGACAGCATATTGTTCATACAAATGACAGGTTCATAAATGGAGGTGATAATCAAAGGGAACATTTACATGCTTTATAGCTCTTTTTCCAGTTTGCGTATTATTGTGTGTATTACAGAAGGTAATGTTAAATATTTTACCCAGTTCTGCCAAATCATTCTAGGAGAATGAATAACATCTCTCCTTGTTTGTGTTTAGTGTTTCATTACACTGCAGTTGAAATTGCATAAACTTGTGTCAGGTTTGTAAAGTTTGTCAGTGAAAAGGTTTCACAGTACTTTCCAGGTATGTCGTGATGAGACAGTTTAGAGGTGTGTCATGACGACATTGTGCCTACGTCTGTGCTGCGTGCGCCTTAATGTTTACTGTAGACAGCTCAGCAGAAAGCATTTGTGCTCCAATGAGCCATGATGCCACATTAGAGTTTGTAGTGTTGTAGTGAGAATAATATTGTATCTATGAACTCCATGCTGATATAAAATGACTTATATTTTGTTTGTTCTGATCAGAGTAAGTTCCATGTTTTAAGATAATGAAAGTTTTTTTTAGGTAACAACAAAGCATTTTTGATTGAGGAGTCTGATAACTTATAACTCTTTTTATAATTTTTTCTGTATTTGACTGTAGGATTTCAATGACGAATAACAGCTCTCTTTTTGCTGATAAATCTTCAGGTCAACCGATCATTGATAGAGCGATTTTTGTTCAAGTTTTGGTAGCAGTTCTACTTTCTATTAACTCAATGCTGATCAGTACCTTCTTCATGAATGAAATCTTCTACACAAACATGCGGTACATTTTATTTGCCAACTCATTATTTTCTGATTGCATAAATTTAATAATTACGAATGTGTTGCTGCTCTTGACCTATTTTGAATTTCCTATACCATCAACTTGGTGTCTTCTGTTATTCATTGTGACATCTTTGTATAACTATGTCACTCCGTTGACTCTGACAGCGATGAGCCTGGAGCGCTATGTGGCTATTTGCATGCCACTGCATCATGCAGAGCTGTGCACCACATGCAGAGCCCTGCAGGGCATCCTTATCATCCACAGCTTCAGCATTATACCCTGCATTGTGGTTCTTGTAATCTTCTTTTCCTCGGTCCCCATTAGCTTCTTTAAACAATTCAGAATCTGCTCTGTGGAGGTGTTCATTTTGCACATATGGCAGGGTCATCTGAGGTCTGCAATAAGTCAGTTTTACTTCTTGATCATGTGTATCCTCATTTCTTTCTTCTATGTTCAAATAATGAAAGTGGACAAAGCTGCATCGGGAGAGAATAAAGAGTCGACACAAAAAGGACTCAGAACAGTGATTCTTCATGCTTTCCAGCTGTTGCTCTGTCTTATCCAGCTCTGGGTGCCTTTCATTGAAGCTGCTGTGCTTCGAATTGATCTAAATGTATATGTAAACATCAGATACCTTAACTACATTATGTTTAATATTGCTCCGCGTTGTCTAAGTCCTCTTATCTATGGCCTCAGGGATGAGGCCTTTTTACTTGCACTGAAACAATGTGTTCTGTAGTCCTTTAAAGAACAATATAAAACTGTGATTCTGGCTGAAAAATATTTTTTAAATATCAATTTGTTCTGTCTATGTAATGCAATGCCTGATATAATGATGGTCAAACATTTCAGCATATCTGTTGCACCTTTTATCCATAATATGCATCTTTAATCCATAATATGTCAGAGACACGGGCAGAATGGGACAAAAAAAAATCAGTGCTGGCATCTTGGACTAGACAGGCTCACCATATTCGATAACACACACCTTTTCTGTCTTTTCGGTCTCTGACCAACTGTGCAACTCTTTAAAACTGCATACCTAGCACCATGGAATGAGTTAACAGGACTCATTGAGAATGAACATGTTAAATACTTCCAAAAAGTGTCACTCCATCACAGTAATGAATCCTAAAGCAGCATTCATCTTACTGGGTGTAATTATGTGTTTCAGGGAGGTTGAAAAAAAAAAGAATAGATATAAGGACTACTCTTCTGAGTAGTTCTCGATAAATTGTGAACTCACCCAGTCAAAAAGGAGAAATGTAGCTGAACTTCTGAATTAAATTTGAACTCTTGAATCTGTATATGTATGTCTGAAAGGGATAGAGAGATTTAATTATTGGTCAGTCTTCAAGATAAAAACAGCAGTGTTGGAAACTGAAAACGTAAGAGGGTTGATCACACGTATCAGGGAGAGAGAAAGAAATATTAGACTTTTCTGATTGATCTGAAAAACAGGACCACTGTTTTCCAGAGAAAGCAGTGCTGAATAAAGAAGCCCTGTGAAGTTCTTGGACAAATCTTTAAAAACGAAGACACCATCCTGTATGTATCTGACACATAGAAAGAGAACAAGAGGATCATCTGTGTCTTTTGTTTTACATTCACTGTGAATTTACCAAGGAAAGGGATGCAAGTGGAGTCATCCCCTAAAGCAGCGGTCCCCAACCCCCGGGCCACGGTACCGGTCCATGGGTCGATTGGTACCGGGCCGCATAGAATGACTACTAAATAAAACTTAAGTTATGTATCTGGTTCTGAACGATGTTTTATTTTGAAAAATTACCGGATTCTTTCGCCACATGACTCACTTATGGGAAGAAACTTGTGCCATCAGAAACTGAATTTGAATTGCTCTGACAGAATTTGTATTTGTGTAATTTGAAATTAAATGCAATGGTTTTTGAAATGAATTTCCAAAACTAAAACTGATTTTAGGTTTGAAAAAAAATTCTTTGCTTTAAAATATATTTTTTTTGTAAAAAAAAAATTCAGTTTGCTACTTTTCACTTTCGGTCTGTAATTCAATTTTCAGTTCCAAACTTCATTTTGTGTCACACATCCGGGTCCTTGAAGATAGCCACAGATTAATCAAACACAGATTAATCGATTTACATTTCACATCAGGTTAAACTTCCTTTACGGCATGTTGAGCTGGAGCAGCGCAGCATACATGAGCTTGGCGGACGTCAATCACCAAGTCAAATGAACATCTACAAGACGCGTCATGTAAACAACTGATGGTCAAACAGCAACACTTCTGCTACCTGTAGCTATTAGCTAAACATGCCAGATTAGCATAGTGTGCCACCGGTGTTACGTCGGTCTGCGTTTCTCTTGCCCTTACGTCAGCGTAATTTATGTTGCCTAGCAACCGTGTTGTGAAGCGCAGAGCTGTGAAGCCGAACAAATGGAGCCTGAAGGTTAATAATGCAGTCTCTACTGTAAATGACTACATGGTTTTTATTTACCCTTTTACATATTGCTGATGGCTTATAATGCTGTTTTGTTTTAAAGTGTTATTGTTTTATGATCTTGTTCATTATTCAGCCTTTAAAATGTTTAAAAAATTTTTTTTTTTGTTCATAGTAAAAAACATCTAACACTAAATAAATACCTTGATGACAAATACATTTTTTTTTTAATTTTTTGGAAAAAGCTTTAAACCTTTTAAAACTAACATATTAACTTAAGGAACAAAGTTTAAATCAGTTTTTTTTGCAGAGCATAAAAATAATATTATTATTATTTTCTAAATTTTAACCAACATTAATATTAGATTTCTCTGATTGAATTATATCTGTTTTAACTTCAAAACCCTTGGGGAAAACCCGCAGGTTTTTGAAAACAATGTGCCGGGAGTCAGCTGTTCTCTCGGGATTTAGCGTACCTCAAACCCCCCAAACTGATCAGTTTTATTTTGGTTTACACAACTATATTCTCATTGTAAATGTTCAGTTTTTTCACAGAATGCGCAATTATCCCCCAATTTTTTTTCACCACTTTTTTCTCTCCTCCGGCCTTTTGCTACTTCCGTTTGAACAATCCACTTCGACCCGCAATGATTTTGGATAGGGTGGGACACGGAGGATACCCGCCCATCTTCAAATCTGGGGAAAAGAAGGAAGCGTTTTTTGGAACCTTGGGTTGGGGCGCCTCGTCGCCTCATCCAGGACGTTATCACCTACAAAAATGCATCCTTCAAAAAAATCCAGTCCTGGATCTGGACCCAGCAATAGTAAATGACATCCGTGAATCAGTAAATCGTGTTTGATTAAACCTGGCTTTAAAAACCCAGATGTGTGCCAAAAAACGGAATTTTGGAACTGAAATTGAATTACAGACCTGAAGTGAAAGTAGTCAAACGAAATTTTTAAAACCAAATACATTTTAAAAGCAAATTATTCAGTTTCAAACCATAAAATTCAGTTTCAGTTTAGTGAAATCCATTTTCAAACCAATGCATTTAATTTCAAATTACACAAATACAGATTCAGTCTGAACAATTCAAATTCAGTTTCTGATGGCACAAGTTTCTTTCCATACTCACTCTTGACGCAGGTCAAGAAGCTTGCCTCGGTCACATGGCTACCTTCTTAAAGGGGCTGCTCCCACGGGTAACACATAATCCATTACACCTCAAGCTAGCAAAATTAACAAAAAACAAACATCTTTGGAAAGTTTCTTTGCGCAGGGTAAAAGAGCCAGTGAGGAGACAGAAGAAGAGCTTATATCTTCAAAAAAAAGAAAGCTGCGTTTAACAGACAATACCAGGAGTCCTACCTGAAATATAGCTTTATTGCGACAGGTTGTTCCCACGCACCAAGCCCGCTCTGCATAATATGCGGCGACCGGCTCTCTAATGAGGCAATGAAGCCTTCAAAATTGCTTCGCCAATTGGAGACCAAACATTCTGCATTAAAAGACAAGCCTTTGGAGTATTTTGAACGAAAAAAGCGTGAACACAAAGGACAGAAGCAATTACTGAGGGCCACCACATCAACAAGCTGTGGTTAAAAAGATAGCACAGGTGCCTCTTTCGGCTAGCACCGTTACTTGGCGCATTAGGGAAACAGCAGAGGACATTGAGACAATTGTTGGAGAGGATTAATACATCACCGTGGTACGCACTCCAGGTTGACGAATCTACGGATATTGACAACAAAGCAATACTTCTTGTTTATGTGAGATATGTTTATCAGGAGGATGTGCATGAGGATGTGTTATGTGCAGTATTGATGCCAACCAGAACCACAGCCACAGAACTATTCAAGTCACTGGATGATTATATATCAAGAAAACTGAAATGGTCATTTTGTGTCGGCATATGCACAGATGGAGCTGCTGCCATGACCTGACAGCTGTCTGGTTTAACTGCTCGGATTAAGGAAGTTGAATCTGAGTCTTTGTGAGGAGATGGACAGGGAGTACAGATGCCTTCTCTTAGACGCAGAAATAAGATGGTTATCCCAAGGGAGATCGCTGGCCAGAGTGTTTTACGAGAATTACGAGAGCCGCTGCAGAGATTTCTCTTAGAAAAAAGTCACCGATGGCTGCACATTTCCCTGATGAGGACTGGGTCACAAAACTTGCTTACTTGTGTGACATATTAAACCTGCTCAATGAACTCAATATGTTACTTCAGGGGAAAATGACAACTGTATTCAAGTTAGCAGATAAAGTAGCGGCATTTAAAGCCAAACTGGATTTGTGTGGACAGCACGTGAACAGAGGTATATTTGACATGTTTAAAACATTAGCGGGGATTTTGGAAGAGACTCAGCCGGAGCCTTCATTCTCCCAGCTGGTGCACGATCACCTGTCTTTGCTTTTAAAAGAGTTTGAGCGCTACTTCTCAATCACAAAAGACCCACGAACTGCCAAGGAGTGGATCCGCGACCCATTTGCCATCCCAAATTCCTAACAGACATCCTGTCCTATCCTAACAGATAGCTGTGTTCAACCTACATTGCACTGCATTCCAGCGCACTGTGCCGATATGAAGAAAAAATATATATATTTTTTTCTAAATTATTTTTTTTCTTAAATTGTTATGTGACAATCAATAAATAAAATCCACAATAGAAAAGGTTTGATGAAATCACTTTTTGCAGTACTTATTTAAAATGCAGATCCTCGTAGATCAGAGGTCATGATGGAAAGATATTTTTCTTCGTTGAGGTGGCTTGCATAAAAAAATGGCATCAAAGTTTTCTGGTGGTTTCCACACCAGTTGGAGGTGTTTTATCTGCTTAATGCAATAGATAATGCATTTCAACAGACCTGTTACACTTTGGGACACATGAAGCTTGATTCAACTGATTATCTGTTGATCTTGCTTTAGGTTTTAATATATTAAAGTTGTAATGAAATTCAAACCAGTGCTTTACTTTTCTTTTTTTCTGAAAAAAGTTTTTATTGAATTAATTTTGCTGGATCTTTAGACAAATTACAGAGTTGATGCTCATTTTTCAGACGTTTAATGTGGAGGCTTCATCCTTGTCTGATTATCTGTACAAAAACATTAGCAAAATTTCCTGTTAACAAACAGGTTGTCAGGATTTTATAGGTTGTTGTTTTTAATAATTTAACACCATTATCTCAGATATAACCTATGTTTTTCTAAAAAAAGTTATCATAAGAACATTTAATATGAATGTTATAGGAAAGAAAAATATTACGTAAAAACATTGGATTAATCTATTAAAATTGCTTTCAGAACATGAAAACAATGAAACAAGCATGCTTGTCATTGTTTTGATTCCAACAACAGAAGAACAATAAAACTTTTTTCAATGATGTGTTATCTGTCTTGATTTGGAACCAGAAACAACAGGGGAAATGGTGTTAATAATTAATGAACCACAGCACTACTTTTAGTTTTACAGGCGTTAATTTGTCTCAAGAGGACAGTGGTAATTGACTCATGAGCTCCGCTGCTGCTTGTCATCTAAGTCTATGCCAAGATAAACAAACACTGTCCATAAGGATAATATTCCCTGAATGCATCTGGGTTTCCTGTTACTGTTCTGTAAGTGTGTAAACTAGAAAGGCAAAACTGTGACAAAACAAACCTTCTGATACACACTCATGAAAGTTTCATGTTTGAACTTTAAATTCAGTCAACTGCACATTTGGTCTGAAACTGGCACCACTTTTAAGATCCCCCCTGAGACCATCGTATATTTCAGCTCAGTTGTTGAGAGAAATATAAAATGCGTGTTGCTAATTTTCTGACAATCTACCAAAAACAAGTCCAAACAACTAGCGAAATTTTCTCTAAAAAATGTGCAATAAATAATCTCATTAGAGTACTACATATATCACACCCATAGAATACAAGAGAAATAGAAATATACTACAGTGGGGAAATTCAGGTGTATCAGCAGCAAAGTAAAAGGCAAACGGAAGCATGCAGTTAAAAAAATATAAAAAAACTAAGAATAAGAAACTGTACAGTAAAGAAAAAATGTAAAACATAAAAAAATACTGCAGAGTTATTAAAAATATCACTCAGATTAAATGAAATGTGTAACTGATTAGGGGGATTTTGAAAATGTACATGTATAATTGTGCAAAAAATATAACAGACTATAAGAAATTGAAAAAAACTGTTCAAAATAAGCAGAAATGTAAATACTTATTGAGCTTGTTGAGACCAGTGATTGTTATAAAATCTAACAGCTGCTGGGAGAAAGGAACTGTGATAATGCTACTTGTGCACCTAGGATGCAGCAGTCTGTCACTGAAGGAGCTCTCCAGTTCTGCAACAGCTTTATGCATGCGGTGCGAGACATTGTCCAACAGTGATGCTGTTTAGGTGTTTACGGAAAAGGAGTCCAATAGCTAGTATTAATCTGAGAAGGATAGAAAAAAGGAGGAGTAATTAAAAGTTTCAGAATCACCTTTGATCCGTCACCTTTCAGCACTAGAACCACCATTATAGAACAGGAAAAGAGAGTGCCTACTGCGGTTCAGATGCAGCTGTTTTCTCAGGACCACTTTTCTGTCTCAACTGAAGAGAAGTAGGCTTCTTTGCTCCTACAGCATTTCTGTCTGCTGTTGGGGTCATCCATTTTCGTTGGATAGACCGACTAGGCATTGCTGTTCGCGTGTAGCTCAACAGGCATTGCAGCTCTGACGTCATCCGGGATTATAAAACCTGCGGAAACCAAACTTTGTTGCCATTTACAGCGTGTCTCACGGGATGATGCAACAGAGGTGCATATATGGAGAGACAAAAGCTTGCAGGCGAACCTTTCTTCCACACGGCCATTCCCAGAAGAGCTTGAAAGCTGGAAATCTTTCTGATACAAGAAGGTCAGAAGATTCATATACAGATCGAAAACCCCGCCGACGCAGGTGAAAACCCACAGAGGTTTGTTTCCAAGGAGACGAGTTTTACTCCTTAGTCATTTTTATCCCCTTTGTGTAGAATAGTGCTTTGAGTTAGTTAGGTGAACGTTTTTGGACCAGAGTAGTAATTATATCAGGGCTATATTGTTTCAATAAATGTTCACATATATAAGAAACGTTTGTATTTCTTATTCTTATTATTCTGAATTATGATAGTTAATTATAATTTTTGAGAAATCGTAATTAATCAAGAATCATAATCCTTACATTATTGGCGTTCTCTAAAACGGGCGTTGAAATGACTGACATCAGTTGTGCACAAGTAACACAATTGTGATATCCATGAAACTTATTGTTGTTGTGAGATTTGGTGAAGTTTTGCAAAGGTGGTTGTATGCTACAGGATATCTTGACTAATATTTGCTCAATTTTACTGCAGAGGAGTAATATGTTGGGGTCTGGGAGCTTCTGTTTGTTTTGCCTGCTATTTACTCTGTTTGGACACTAGAGGTCACCGGAGCCGTGGTGTGGAGGAGCACCGGTGCAGCACATTACCTCATCTCCAGTGCAGTATTATGGCAGCAGGCTGTCAGCACTTCAGCGCCTGAGTGTTTGCCTTCGTGGTAACTAACTGACCAAAGTTCTTAGCCTTGCCTGATAACTTTAAGTTACTGACGTTGGAAGTTTCCAAGCCTTCAAGTTTTACTCGTCGAATCAAGCTCTAGCTGACAGCCTCAAGCCTTCTTGGACTCACTGACCTCTGGAACCAAAACTTGCTCACCCTCCGTCATGCACACCACCCACCAAGTTCCACCTCCGGCAAACCACCACCAAGGACCAATATCAATCAAGGATCAATCAAGTAACTTCACTACTGGCGATCCCTCAACCTCAGTGGAACAAACATCCACAGGTGACTACACTCATCATACTCACCATCAAATCACTAGCCTTGTTTCCCAGAGCCCCAGCGCCTCATTCAGTCTCCCGGACTCCAACCGTTTATCCTCCCTCCCTGACTGAACTCAATCCTCCTACCAGTAAGTAAATCAGCCTTACTAAATAATATCTTCTCACTTGGAAAATCCAACCACTTACCTGTCATCCTTCCCCTTGCAGTCGGTGCATTTCCAGTCCCGGTCCACTTCATTGCTTCCTGTAAAACAATAAACCCACTTAACTTTTCTCCTGTCTCTTGACTGTTTCTGCATGTTGGTCAGATCCATTTAAAAAACCATGACAGAACACTCAGGCCACTCAGACCCAGCAGATTCACTTTTGAGAACTCTGTCCGATCACAGTGCTCAGATTCAGTCTCATGGAAAATCTCTCCGATATCTTCTAAAAGACCAACTTCACACCAAACAACAGCTTGAGCAGATGGCATCTATTTTACAACACTCCCTGGGACATTCTTCTGCCGCAACACCAGAGGTTGCCACCGAAAACCCAACCACTCAGCTACTTCCTCACTCTCGTGATGCCATTTCCCCCAATCGTGAGAAATTCTCGGGTGAAACCAGTAACTGTGGAGGTTTCCTGCTACAATGTTCTCTGGTTTTTAATCGTTCTCCACAATCCTTTTCTCATGATGATGTCAAGATATCCTATACTCTAGATTTACTCAAAGGAAAAGCTCTTCGCTGGGATGAAGCAAGGTTTACAAATTACAACCATTTCGGTTGTTCATTTACTGAGTTCATTAGTGAGTTTAGACAGACCTTCTCTGAAACAGACCAGACGAGCATAGCTCGCCGCCTTTGGGCCTTGAAACAGGGAACTAGATCCATCAGATTTCTCCATTGAGTTCAGAATGTTAGCAGCCGCTTTAGGCTGGGAAGCCTGTGCTCTTAAAGCAGCTTTCTTTCAGTCACTTAATGAATCTTAAAAGGATGAACTCGCTCTCCTTGATGAACCAAAGACACTAAATGAGCTAATCGATTTAGCAGCCCGAATTGATAGTCGTATGAGGGAAAGAAAGAAACTACGTGAGGGAAGAGCAGTTGTGAGACCCCCAATCCCATTCCGCATGCAATTTCAACCCAGACCAAACACCTAACCATCCACACAACAAAATAATCAGTCCTTCTCAGCACCTGAACCTATGCAAATAGGAAGAACATGTTTGACCCCCGAAAAAAAGACAGAAACGCAGAGAATCAAACCAATGTTTATATTGTGGATCCCCTGATCATTTTCTTGTCTCGTGTCCAGTTCGGCCAAAAGAGTGGGTCCGTCGGTTGTGAGAGGGGAGCCGACGGACCAAAACTTCTTTCCAAAAACCCCTAGACTCATTTTTTCTGCGACCATCATATTTTCCCAAGACACTCTGAACTTAGTAGCTTTAGTCGACTCCAGAAGTGAAAATAATTTAATAGATCAAAACCTGGTAGACCAAGACCTCAGCAAGTAATAGCCATAAATGGAAGGACTCTCTAGAAGGTCACTCATCAAACTAAGCCGTTGGAACTCATAATCTCAGGTAACCACAGAGAACGAATATCTTTCTTTGTGTTTCCTGCAACTCAAACACCACTGGTCCTGGGCTTTCCTTGGCTGCAAAAGCATAACCCGCAGCTAAACTGGTCTGATGGTCACATAAATTCCTGGTCCTCTAAATGTCTCTCCTCTTGCTTGCAGTCTGCTGTTTCCCCGAGTTGTCCTGTGGAGAACATGGAAGAGGCTTTCTCTTATTCCTCAAGAATATCATGATTTAAGACAAGTCTTCAGCAAGACTTGTCGTATGGCCCCCCCTTTCAGCCATATGAACTATTACCTGGAGCGCCCCTGCTTGCGAGTCGACTTTAAAACATTTCCCGTCCTGAAAGACAATCTGGAGAAATATATTACAGAGTCACTGGCTGCTGGGATAATCCGTCATTCGTCTTCTCCCCTGGGGGCAGGTTTCTTCTTTGTGGGAAAGAAGGATGGTTCCCTCCGTCCCTGCATCGATTACAGAAGTTTGAACCAAATCACTATCAGAAACAAATATCCACTACCACTAATCACATCCGCCTTCGAACCTATTCACATAGCCACCATATTTACCAAACTCGACCTCCAAAATGCTTATCACCTTGTCCGCATCCGTCAGGGGACGAATGGAAAATGGCATTTAAAACCCCTTTAGGCCACTTTGAATATATGGTAATGCCGTTTGGGCTCTGCAACGTACCAACAGTTTTTCAAACTCTACTAAATGACGTCCTTCGTGACTTTCTTAGTGACTTTGTTTTTGTGTATTTCGATGACATCCTCATCTACTCCCAAGACCTCACCAAACACCGTCATCATGTCCGCCTGGTCCTGCAACACCTCCTAGAGAACCGACTCTTCGTTAAGGCGGAGAAATGCAAGTTCCATCACCCTTCAGTCACCTTCCTGGGATTCATCTTGGAGAGTAGGCAGGTTCGGTCCGATCCTGAGAAGATCAAGGTCATGCTCGACTGGCCCATCCCCGACACATGAAAACAACTCCAGCATTTTTTAGATTTGCAAACTTCTACAGAAGATTTATCAGAAACTTTAGCCAAACTGCAGCTCCCCTCACAGCACTTACCTTCACCAAGGTTCAGTTCAAGTGGACTCCAGAAGCCAACTCAGCCTTCACTATTTTAAATAATAAGTTCTTACAAGAACCCATTTTAAACCATCTAGACCCATCCAAGCAGTTCACTTTAGCGGTGGACGCCTCTGACACCAGTATAGGTGCTGTGCCCTCTCAAAGTTCCAAGACTGATGGAAAACTTCACCCCTGTGCCTTTTTCTCCTACAGATTGTCAGACACGGAGTGAAACTACGACGTGGGGGGCCAGGAACTGCTTGCCATTAAACTGGCCTTGGAAGAATGGCATCACTGGCTCGAGGGTGCTGAACAACCTGTGGTAGTATGGACTGACCATAACAATTTATCATATCTTCAGACGGCTAAACCCTAAACTCTCGCCAGTCACGCTGGTCTCTGTTTTTCTCCCGTTTCAACCTTGCAATCTCTCACAGACCCAGTTACCAAAAATGTTAAGCCTGATGCCCTATCCCGCCAGTACTCACCAGATGATTCAGAAAAACTGCCGGCCACCGTTCTGCCTCCGAGTTGCACTGTGGGAGCCATCACATGAGAGATTGAGAGCATTGTCTCACAGGCTCAAAGAACTGAACCCGACCCTGGCACTGCACCACCCAATCAGGTCTATGTTCCATCCACAGTCAGATCTCGCCTCATTCACTGGGTCCATTCCGCCAAATTTGCAGCACACCCAGTGTCAAGCCGCACCATGGCACTGATCTCCCGGCGGTTTTGGTGGCCTGGCATGCACAAGGACGTAAAGGAGTACGTCAAAGCCTGCACCGTTTGTGCTCGAGTCAAACCTTCTCATCAACCCCCAGTTGACCTTCTGCAACCTCTAGATGTTCCCACACGACCTTGGTACCATATCACTCTAGATTTCGTCATTGGCCTCCCAAGTTCCCAAGGTATGACCACCATTCTCACAATCATAGACCATTTTTCTAAGGCTTGCCATCTAATTCCACTTAAGGAACTTCCATCCGCCTTCCAAACAGCTGCACGGCATCCTGCGGGATATATTGTCAGACAAAGGTCTGCAGTTCATCTTTCAAGTCTGGAAACAGTTCTCCTCTGCTTTGGGAGCCAAAGTATCACTGACCACTGGATATCACCGTCAATCAAATGGACAGACAGAGAGGATAAATCAAAAACTGGAATCATCTCTTAGATGTCTCACCTCCACCAATCCAATAGACTGGAGTAAGTTCTTACCTTGGGTAGAGTACACACACAACTCGCACATTTCTGCTGCAACTGGTCCGTCCCCATTTGAGGTCTCCTTAGTTTATCAGCCGCCCCTGTTCCCTGCGGATGAAAAGGACATTGCCGTCACGTCTGTTCGCCATCATATACGCCGGTGCAAAAACATATGGACCACTGCAACCCAGGCTCTCCAACACACTGCACAACAAGCGTTTTGCTGATAGGAGACAAACACCGGCACCCCAGTATCATCCAGGTCAGAAGGTTTGGCTCTCGCCAAAGGGACGTCCCACTAAAATCTATGTCCAGAAAACTCTCCCCTCGTTTCATTGGTCCTTTTGAAATAGAATCCATGGTCAGTCCTACCACTGTCAGGCTTCATCTGCCTCCTAGTCTCCACATCCATCCCACTTTCCACGTGTCTCAGTTGAAGCCTGCTGTATCCAGTACTTTGTGCCCTCCGGGAGAACCCCCTCCATCCACCCGGGACTTTCAGGGGCATACCGTCTATTCGGTACGCCGGATCATGGACTCCCATTGGCGGGGTAGAGGCTGGCAGTACCTTGTCGACTGGGAGGGCTACGGTCCGGAGGACCAATCTTGAGTGCACCGTTCTTTATCTGTGATCATTCTCTCATCACTGACTACCATTCTTCTCTTGCATCTTCTTCTGGGTCACCAGGAGGCGGCCGTTGAGGGGGGGATGATGTTGGGGTCTGGGAGCTTCTGTTTGTTTTGCCTGCTATTAACTCTGTTTGGACACTAGAGGTCACCGGAGCTGTGGTGTGGAGGAGCACCGGTGCAGCACATTATCTCCAGTGCAGTATAAAGGTAGCAGGCTGTCAGCACTTGTCAGCACAGCCTGAGTGTTCGCCTTCGTGGTAACTAACTGGCCAAAGTTCTTAGCCTTGCCTGATAACTTTAAAGTTAATGAAGTTCTTGTGTACTCCTTCCAGGTTATCTCCGAACCCCAGTTCAAGCCCTCAAGCTTCTCCTCCCTTGATGATCCCAGTTTCCAAGCCTTCAAGTTTTCCTCGTTGAATCAAGCTCCAGCTGACAGCCTGAAGCCTTCTTGGACTCACTGGCCTCTGGAACCGAAACTTGCTCACCCTCCGTCATGCACACCACCCACCAAGTTCCACCTCTGGCAATCCACCACCAAGGATCAATACTGTACAAGTAACCTCACTACTGGCGATCCCTCAACCTCAGTGGAAAAAACACCCACAGGTGACTACACTCATCATACTCACCATCAAATCACTAGCCTTGTTTCCCAGAGCTCCAGCGCCTCATTCAGACTCCAACCGTTTATCCTCCCTCCCGGACTGAACTCAATCCTCCTACCAGTAAGTAAATCAGCCTTACTAAATAATATCTTCTCACTTGGAAAATCCAACCACTTACCTGTCGTCCTTCCCCTTGCAGTTGGTGCGTTTCCAGTCCTGGTCCACTTCATCACTTCCTGTAAAACAATAAACCCACTTAACTTTTCTCCTGTCTCTTGAGTGTTTCTGCATGTGGGTCAGATCCATTAAAAAAACCATGACATAATAATTATCTTTCTTAGGTGCTTTTGTGGATGCAATGTGGAAGTTTGGTGTAGATTATGGTGTGAAATTCAACTTAATTTTCCAACAGGCCTTACTGTGCTTAGAGCTGTAGCGCAGTCAACTTGTTACCATAGGAACCAAATTCCTGTCAAAGTAGGAGGCATCTTATCTGCATCTGGTCTCTGTTGGTGTGACTACAGCTGTAACTAACACTCTCCCAGTCAGGGAGGGAGCACCACCACCCTCTGGTGGCCATTGAGTGAACTGCAGTTGCAACAGGATTTTCTCCGCTGCAGACAGGCATTCAGTGCTATCTTGAGATCACTAGTGGGAATTACATTTGCAACCACAGAAATTAACTAATTTAAGTTTTCCATTTACACAAGCAGATAATCCCATCACAGATGATGAAAGGACATAACTTGAGCTAAAATCAAGTTATTGATTATTCATTGCCACTTCTGCTCTGAAATGTATGCATGTTTGCTGGGTTTTTCTTGTGTTTGAAGCATGTGTTGGCCAGACTCATAAAACTAACTTTAGTTGTCTAACTTGGTAAGTCCTGCTAGAAGGTAAATGACCCATAGTATGCATCACTAACATTCATTTGAAGCTAATAATAGCGTTTGAATGTTTTAGTTTGCTTATCCTACTTTTAATATATATATTTTTTTAATTATTTCATTTTTTGTGTGTTTTGCTTGATTATTTCCATTAAAGCATAGACTTGGGTAAGCGACAGTTTGAACGGTCAAACCTCTATACCCGTTTTAAGCACCATACACCTGCAAAATTTGCTCATAGCTGAGTGCTTAATCTTTTTTGTGTTACAGCTAATTGACTTTAGCGATCATTCATAACTGAACAGTTTGGTCTGTTTGTGTTTGTGCTAACTGATTTTAGCATTCATTCATAACTGAACAGCTTAGTCTGTTTTGTGTTGCTGCTAATTGATTTTAGCGGTTATTCATAACTGAACAGCTTTGTTTGTTTTGTGTTGTCATTGTTTTGTCATTGTGCATTTTGGCTGATGTGGATAAAACTTCCCAGGCTGCTGCTAGAGCTGTGAGTCAGGAGGACTCCACAGGAATGCAGGCACAAGAAGTGATTGCACTGCATAAAAAGCGGGAGCATCAGCAGTTATTGACAGGTAAAATTGCAGCAGAACTTCAAGATTGTGGCTGACAACCATAGTATTTATGGTGTTTTCTATCAACACCATAAATTGCCAGGAATTGACATTAGCTTTCTTTGTCAGTGTTGCCCCCATGACCCCCCTCTCCTCAGGTCTAGGGTAGACTTTCAGATGTAAAGAAAGTTGCTGTGAGCCATACAAATGCAAATCAGGTAGTCACCACAGGTCTTGGTGAACACATTGTGTAATCGCATGCTTACATTTTAACAATTTGTTGATGTAAATAACAACACAATTTGTAACCAAAGTTTGATTTAGATTTTCTTAAAATGTAAAAGAATTTGCCATTTACAGTCCTTGTAATTGTTTAGGGCTTTTGACATATGTGGCTACACGTGAAATATAGTACAGAGGGATCATTCAACCAACATTAAATTCACAAGAAATTCTTTCTGAGTTATATTGCATTATGGCATTTTAATCTGTTGTAAAATGAAGGCAATGATGAAAGTCTAATTACATTTTACTTGTCTTCAGGAGGGTGTGTGCCCTGTTTATTCAGTGGGGAGACACTAGTGATTGTATGTTTATGTAGTGTGTGCAAGTGGGTCTCAAAGGGCCCTTGTTTTTTGGTTATCCTTCCCTCCTTCTATCTGTGTGTGGTGCATGTATGTTTGGGTTTTGAGGTTTGCTGTTTGTGGTTCCTTTCTAAAGCTCCCCCTTTCTTTAATGAGTTGCAAAAAAAAGTTTTTACTATGAGATATTTGAAGGTGGTATAAATTTGTGTGGATTTTTATCATTGTCCCATACATTATCTACATGTTGTAGTTCTCAACCACTGTGCAGAGTATGTGCAGAGAGCATAACAACAGTCACCCTCCCTACTGTCCTGCTCCTGCAACACATCTTCCAGCAATGCGCTTAACGGGTAGATAAGATGCTGGGTATGAGGTGTCTGTTCCCTGCAAGCTGCAAACTTCAACTGGCTGGATGGGGATTGAGCAAGGAGATTTGTGAAATGACATGTTTAAATTAAGTACCTTCTGACATAACGTTGACAACCATAAACTACTTTATAATGGCTGGCAGTGGTTCTGCTAGAGGGTCCAGGACAGGTTCCTCAAAACTGTTAATATTTCCACATCACTTAGCAAATACATATGCTGACTTTTCTGTTCTGGAGCCATCTACGCTGTAAGTTACATTTAGATATGTTACCCTTTTGCATGTCAAGGCAAAGCAGTCAATGGAAGTGATACAATTTCCAGGGTACATCTGTTGATTCATTGACAGCATTGCATGTCTGTCAAGATCATCCAAGATTGCCTTGTGGAATGGGGACAGAGGCACTACAGTACAGTTTTCCAAAAGAAGTGATTCTGCTGACACCAAAGCATTGTGCTTTACATGAAGTACATCAGTTATGTCATTGTGTGACAATAATTGTACCTTGTAAAATATTGGCAATTTCAGCGCCATATTCACTTGTCCATGGCATACTGAGTTGTTGACTTTGCTGAAACTGTCTCATGATCTGGACTTTGATTTTCCTATTGTTGTGCTGATACTTGCCCAGTACTCCATTGAAATGCTCAAATAAAAAACATCAGAATGAATAAACTGGTGCGTAGTCCAACAAGCACTCCTGCAAATGGAGATATAAATGCATGTTGGGGGTGCTGTGCAGTGAGTCAAACTGTTTCACAAATTTGGACAGAAATGTTTGCATGTATCTGTCTGTACTGTCTATCTGTACTTCCAGTCTATTGATGGATATGACTCTTCTTTGCAGTTCATCATGGCTCTATGTTGATAAAATTCCAAGTTCTGGCCAAAGTCAGAACACGTGTCTTGCTGTACCAAGGAGAAGGTTGTGCATTGGATCTATGATGACAAATCTAAAGGCATCATAGTAACTTAAACGGAACAGTTCTGACCATATAGCTCCATACTTGTGTTCAATTCTCTTCTGCTCACCCTTGGTCCTTGCCCTCTTGGATAATCCAGCATAGTGAATGTGATCATTTGATGTGTTTGGCTCCCATGATGCCGCTCAAATCCAGAGTAATCTGTTTTGCTATCAGACTCTTTCTTACTGAATGTCATCTAACACTTGTGGTAGCCTGCAACGGGACATTTAATGCATATGTATATAATTATTTTTTACAAACAAAAGCTTTTGATGTTGATAATGGCAATAAATGACAATGTTTGAATTAAGTTATCTCTATATGCTGCATGTCCAACAAAGCCTCCCCATTTACGAGTCACAGGAATATCTGATAACAAACAGAGCAGAGCAGCTCTGTAAACCTGGTGTCCTATGAAGAAGGTGTCCTCCAAAATAACTCCACTCCAAAGTTCTTGAAGCTCATCAATCAATGGTTCAAGGAAAGCATGTATGTTTAGAGCTGGTTCTTTCAGGCCAGGTATTAGTCCAACGAGAATCATATTTTCCTCTTTAAAACGGTCTTCACGTGGTAGATTCAAAATGACCAGGTAGATAGCTCCAGCTGAATCTGGTGCATTTTTGAAAGGCTGGAACTAGTCAAAATTTAGCATGATGGCAAAATTATTTCACATACTGGTAATCCAAAATAGTTATTGGTCATGCTATGTATTTACAACATAAAATATTTTCCAGCTGGGTTTAAGACGCACTACGAAACAGTGCACCGGAACTTCTGGTACAGCCAGCCAGATCATGCCGAGAAAGCGGCAGCCATTAAGAAGTCTGCTCGGTGCCGGTCAAGAAGAAAGTGGGTAAGATTACTTGGATGATATTTCTGTGTTAAGATAAAAAAAACTGACGCGTCATTATATAACAAGGTTCCAATAGATAGTTCCCTCATTACGTCAAACATCATTCATGTCTATCATAGTCTATCATGTACTCTGTGGAGGCTCCTTAAATGTATTTTTAAAGAAAGCTATGTTTATTATACAACAGCTACTACTACTACTACTACTAATTATATTTTTATGTATTCGTAATGCACCATTTTTGTTTAACCTTTATTTATGCAGGTGATTAAAATTTTGAAGTCGATAACAATAAAATAATTGAAATAATTGTCCCAATTAAATAAGCTAATAACGTATCAGCAAAGCTAAAACTTACAACTTTATAATTACATTACAACTTCTTTATAATTACAAAATGACATTGGAACATTTATCCACCCATTTCATGGACTGCTCTGGCACAACAACAACATAAATATATTTTATTGGAATTTTATGTGAAAGGCCAAAACAAAGCAGGATACATTTGTGAAGTAGAAAGAAAATTATACATGATGTTTGTTACATATATGTGCTGCTAAATTTTTGCTTTTACTGGTACAAGGGTCTTTTTCTAATTTTCTGTCTGCGTATTATGTGCACTGTAACCAAACTGTCTCCCAAAAAAGTTAATTATGGCTTACAATGACAAAGATTTGTTATTATTTGACTTTATTCATTGATAATGACTGTCTGTTCTGTGTTTTCAGCTGATGGAGGCGAGGCAGAGTGTGCTTGAAGCAGAAAGGGGTCACCATTGATCTCATGTCAGATGAGGAAGATGGTAGCTTTGGGGGGTGTCTGGTTGGATTGTGCGACCCCAAGTTTCCGCAGCCAGGAGCTCAGTGGCCTCTGTTTGAAGTTACAGAAGAGACTGGAGGCTGATCCAAAGTACAGTGTGACTCATCACAGGTGTCTGCACATTGGGAAAATTTCTGCAAGAACACTACCTTCACGTGGTCCAGAACTGGACAAGTTTTTTAACTCTTATGTTTAATTTCATGTTTAATTTTGTTTTTTCAAAAACAAAAAAGTGAGTCAAGCATGTGCCTCATGTCCTTTATTCAGGTATAGATCAGTGGATCTATATTCAGGGCTTCAAGTAACCCTGCCCTGCATGTTATAGGTAACTCTGTCTCAGCATACAACTGTTTTCAGTGCTGCAAGAAGCCTCATTCACATTAAACAGATGTGTAAGGGCTGTATTTTTGATACAGGGTTATTATAATTAATAAGTGAGGGGTTAACCGAGTCTTGTAAAAAGGCTTAGTGTGTCCAATAGGGACAGATCTACCTACCGCATGACAGCCAATCACATGTTATTAGTGATTGATAATGTCAGCTGATTCATTCAATGACTGAGTAGCCACGCCATATAATTCTAAAATACCATTATTCTGGTCCAAAAAAGGGGGAAAAAAAGGGGAAAAAATGACTACCTAACAGTAATAATAAAAGAAAATATATGCGCATTGAGTGTCTATGAAGATCAAACCAGCAGTTTTATGGACAAAATGTACAATTTGGGTTAAATGGAAAGAGTCCTCCTGGTGTGCTGATGTCTCAATTGCAGCGATCAGCTGTTAAAACGGTGGGGCCACGCCCCTTTAGCCACTAACAGCCGATTGCCCCAAATATCGAGCAAAGAGTCATAAAACTGTGAAGCGGGAACTCAGTGGAAAAAATCCAGTAATAAAACTGGAACAGAGTGGTCAGGCGAGGCCCAGACCGCAGTTGCTTTGAATGGAAACTTTAATAGTCCAACTTCTAACTCCTGGCTGATTTGAGATCAGCCGGACAAAACATGAACATGCACGATTCAGCAGCGCTTGCACAGCAAATCAAGACACAGCTCAGCATAAAACACTTCAATCAGTATTGCATGCAATGAGTTGATACCTTGGATTAACTACTGGTGATTCTAAAATCACCTTAACTCTGCCTCATCCTGCCCAGACTTCTAAATGCACCTATTGGATTTAGTGTAAAAAGAACGAAATTACTTTGACGTTGATTTCTTCTCTCCACCGGCTCAGGATGGGTCAGGTCTGAAGAAAAACGAGGGGGTGGGGTGGGGGGGATCACGCGTCCGTGATCAATTCAAAAAAAGAACTGTAAACTTCGCAACCGCCCAGGAGGGGAAAATATGAAGAACCGCTTAGTCGACTGAATCATAAGGAGGAAAACTCATCTCCTTGGAAATAAAACCTCTGTGGGTTCTTCACCTGCGCCGGGTATCGGCGTGGTCTTAGATTGGTATATGAATCTTCTGACCTTCTTGTATTGCTTTTGTCTCTCCAGATATGCGCCTCCGTTGCGTTGTCCTGTGAGACACGCTGGAAATGGCAATGAAAGTTTATTTTCCGCGGGTTTTATAATCCTGGGTGACGTCAGAGATGTGATGTCTGTTGAGCTGCGCATGTTCAACTGCCTTACCAAAATGGATGACTCCAACAGGTGTCAAACCTCGAGGGCTGGTAACCTGCTACTTTAAGAGGTTCCTCTGCTTCAACACAACTGAATCAAACAATAGGTCATTATCAGGACTCTGGAGAGCTTGACTGCATACTGAGGAGAAAATGCAGCCATTTGTTTGAGGTGTGTTGGACCAGGGACACATCTAAAAGTTGCATGACGCTGGCCCTCGAGGACTGGAGTTTGACACCCCTGGCTTAGACGATGCAAGCTTCGCCTGCCGAAGACAGCAGTAAAAAGCCATGAAGTAGTGGGATTCATGGCAGTTTAGGAGGGCAATAAAATTCCGCTTTTCATGAGGTGTTGGGTCTATGATTCTGTCATCACCAGAGGAGCGTAAAGGTCTTTATGATTAAAGCACTGAGCAATGTGAAGCAAGGATTCAGGAGTTGCTCCAGGTCATAAAGAACCCACCAAAAACAGACAAGTGGCCGATGTGTTAGGACAGCTCTCTCTTTTATGTGAGTGAATGGTAATGTTGGAAAGAGATCAGTGTGTTACTCTGCAGTTTAAGCTGAATGATACTTTGCAGACAGTGGATGCCACTAGGTGTGAACTGTTAGAAGTAGAAGATAAATTGGAAGAAGCTGAGTTGAGAGCCAGAAGGTTGGATGTAGCTGAGTAGCCAGTACACACCCTATCCCTAGAGGACTTGGGGGCGGAGGTAAATCCCATCTCACGGGTTAAAACCTTTGAAGGTAAGACACACCTGCAACACCCCGAGAGGAGCTTTAGCACAGAGGTGAATAAAGTAGAAGCTGCAAATATTTCCTTCTCAGACTCGTGGTGTTCCCCACACATCCACCAAACCCAGAGCGGATGGGAGTGGTCAGATTAGGTTCAGTGGTGCGGTGTCCCACCCCACTGTTATAGATAGCCAGGAACAATACCTGGCAGAGGATTCACTAGAAGTAAATAGTTCTAGGTTTAGGTGCGAGCAGCCTTCACATTTGACTCACAGCATCCTCCGCTATGATCCCTCACTTCCACCAACGTGACAGGAGAGCCATCCTTTGGACTCAGGTGGTTCATACCGCTCTCAATCACTGCCCAGGACCCGAGTCCATTGGGCACATGGCCCACCAGTGTACCATGAGCAGCCTCTGGTGCCTCCCCCAAGGGTGAAGCGTGATGCCCTGACACACTGTAGATGTAGCAGGAGTTAACCTTCAGATGATGACTCATATGGGCCAGCACCAATCCCTGAGAGTGGATTGCACACACACCAATTTGAGTCTCTTGCCCCAGACATAGAGCGTTTAGACCCTAATAATGCAGAGTCAAACGATGGTGATTATCAAAAGCTGCCTTTTAGACCTGTTTTGCCCATCAGCACGGGAAAAGTTGAAGCTCATTTGGAAGACAACAACCAGGAGCATCCATTTTTTCATGGAGAGCCTGCCCTCTAGAGTCCGAGACCGTTATTCAACCCTCTGTGCAGCTTTAAGGGGAGAGTATTCTGTGTACATGGACCAGGCCTCTGGAACTCTTGGTGCTTTCGCCATCCAGCAAAGGAAAAACGATGCACCCAGGGAATATTACCAGTGCCTGAGAGCCCCTTATTGTCAAGCTCCAGGCTCCCGGTATAGAGGAGGACCATGCTTTTAAATCATTCTTCCTCCACGACACTTCATTAAAGTGTACGATACGACGCTACTATGCACTGTAGAACAAAAACCCTTACCATGCCAGAGATCCGAAAGTATGCTCAGATGGCGTGGGAAACATGCATGCAAACGTGCATGCCCTACTAAGGGATCAGAAAGTGAGGTTAGAGTTTTAAAGATTCAGGCAGAAGAAGACACTCTTGTGTTGGAAGGCTGAGAAATGCCTTCAAACAGAACCCATTTTAGGAACAGGTTTAGAGAACAATGTAGGTTTAGTCAACAGGAACAGGGTGGTACTGAGTACCAACCAAAGTCCAAGTTGCTGGAGAACTCCGGTCGAACAGACGACCTGACCATAACTTGAGACCCAAAGGTAAGCCTGATGGTAAGGGTTGGAGTCAACAGCAGCATGCAACCTGAAGAGAGAGATAAAGGATGCCTTCTGCAAGATTCTGATAGAAGCAGTGCGCCAGGCATGCGCCCAACCTCCACCATCATTAAAGGCAGCCGACCATCCGGTGAAACCAGACCCAAAACCCCCGTCAGCATGACTAGGCATGGACCCAGTCTCCACAGCCTCCAGAGTCTACCTGATCGGATGGGGAGACAAGCCTGGGAAACTCCAAGAAACCCTTTGGACCTTGCCAGGAGAAACGCCACGGACCTTTGCTTTAAGGTTCTTAGGTAAACTGAACCAAAAGGAACATACACGTCACCTATACTGTCTCATCATCATAGGAGGAAATGTCAAACTGAGTTTCCATGTTAAAGCAGGATCACAGATCAGCCTGATGTGCTTAGTCTTGTTTGAGGAGGTGAGTAGAGCCATAATCACAACACCAGAGGACATCTCTGATTTCTATTCGTAAGTAATGATTTTTGGTTAAGAAATTTATTTTCTGAAATATTATTTTTAATTAGAACTTTTGATAAATATTAATTGATCAAGAATCATAATCCCTACATCATCCAAACGTCACTCCGATACAGAAACTGTTGGGTCCAACACCGTCCTTTTATTGTCTTGGTGATTCCCCTTTCGGACACACATATATATACACAAATATAAAGCTATTAATTCAGAACATTAATAGTTATGGAGGAATAAATAAAAGTTTTGCAGGAATTTTACACAAAAATAGAGCACAGCAAAGCATGTAATCCAGACAAAAACATTTAACCAGCAGTCATGACAAGGAGAATACTGTATATATAATCATAATGGAAAAATGAAAAAACAATTATATATATGTATGTCAAGACCAAATTTGAATCCCTTGTTATAAGTCCTTGGATGAGCTGAATGGTTGCCTTGCAGTAAGAAGGTCCTGGTTCAGATTACGGCCTGGGGTCTTTCTGCATGAAGTTTGCATGTTCTCCCTGTGCATGAGTGGGTTCTTAATGGGTACTCTGGTTTCCTCCCTTAGTTTAAAAACATGAATGTTAGGTTATTGTGTTAATGCATTCGGAGAGGGTCCTGGGTTCAAAATCCGGGGCCCCTGCAGGGAACTGTGCTGGCACTGTTCCTTTTCACCCTCTACACTTCAGACTTCTCCATCTACTCCCCTGGCTGCCATCTTCAGAAGTTATAAGATGACTCTGCCATAGTTGGCCTCAAAAAAGGTAAGAAGGACTCTTGTGATCCCCTAACATTGTGAGCTGTAGTCAGTGGATCCATAGCTGAGGGGACGCAGAAGCAAACCTCTGTTCTAGGATGCCACCTCAGCCCAGTGGAGGTGGTGGGAGAAAGAAGAACTCCACAAAAAACAACATCAAAGTTTATACAATGTCTCCCGTCCCATGCATGAGGCTGTTTCAAAACTGGAGAGCTCATGCAGTGACTGCTGCATCCAAGGTGCACAAAGGAGCATTACTGCAGATCCTTCCTCCCAGCAGCTGTTAAACTTTATAACTGTGCCCAACAAACTCAATAAGTGTATACATCTCTGCTGTTATTTGCAGTTTTTTTCATTTTTTTGTAATGTATTGTTTCCTCATGCACATTTCCGAATGTGCATGTATGTATGTAATACAATTGATAAATATTCTCTTAAATGAAATTGCTAAAAATTATATATTTATACATTTTAACCACTAAACACAATTATAATATTTATCCCACTTTAACAAAGATGGGCTTAGCTAAATTCCTAAAGAGAGCATATACCAATATTAGAAAGATTTATTGCTAACGGTGGTATTGGGTTTGTGTTATGATTTGGGGTTGTTGGGTTTTTGGTTTCTGTTTTTTTCTTTGTTCTTCACAGTTTAGGTTTTGAATCATGTTTCTGTTTGTTTTTCTGGTCATGCTTTAGTTTTGTCAAGTTTGGTTTTAGGATCTGGTTATGTTTTTGTTTCATGTTTTTCTAGTTATAGTTTCCTTGGATTTGCGTTCTAGTCAAGCCATGTTTTGCTCCTGTCACGTCCGTTCTGTCCATCAAATTTATCCGGTTCACCTGCACCTTATCAATCTGTCTTGCTCCACCTGGTTTTCACTCCATTTATACACACCTGTTCTGTTAGTCATTGCGGAATCATTGTGTCTCCACTCATGCCTTGTTTTGTGGACCATGCCATGCCTGTCAAGCCAGCCTGCTTCTGTTTTGTTCCTGCAGTGAGTGAGTTTTTTGTTATTAAACCATTTTCACTTACCATCACGCTGCCTCCTCGTCTGCATCCTGGGGTCCAATATCTCGCAAAGTCGTAACAGTTTGCCAGTAAGTGGCATCTTTACTTGAATATGTATAAACAATAAAAATGAAAATTAAATCATTGTTTTGGGTAACCTTTCAAGCTGTGTCCCTCTTGTCGTAGATCTGGCCTATAATGAGTCTCAGATGGTTGCCATACCACAGCAGACATGTGTCTTATGCAGATGGTATGTTAAACTGTGTCTCTTGGGCATATTTGTTGAATATATCTTCTTCTGTTATGTGTTATTTAAGAGACAAGGTCGAAACATTTCAGTCATTACTTGTGTCTGTAAATTTTGATCTGATTTTATTTTAATTCACTGATTTCCTTCCAACAGAAAACTACATGACATCCAATAACACATCTAATCTCAGAAACATTAATGACAGGGTCATTTTAGTTCAGGTTTTGATATGTGTTTTTCTCTGCATAAACCTGTTTCTGATCACAACTTTTTTTCTGAAGGATTACTTTCACACAACCATGCGCTACATCTTATTTGTTGTAACACTGTTTTCTGACTGTCTGTTTCTGATAATGACAGATATGCTACTTATTTTGAACTATTTTAGTTTAACCATTCAAATGTGGCTGTGTCTTATTATCTACATTATTTTGTCTGTGTACACACTTGTCACACCGCTCACTCTCACTGCAATGGTTCTGGAGCGCTATGTGGCAATCTGCATGCCCCTGCGACATGCAGAGCTGTGCACGACACACAAATCTGTCCACCTTATCCTCATTATTCACAGTCTCAGCTCAGTTCCCTCCATTGTTATTATCTCTATCTTTTTTGCAACAGCATCTCTCACTCTCTACACCACAGGCAGAACATGCTCTGCAGAGATGTTCAGCACGTACCAATGGCAGGAACATCTGCGATCGGCTATAAGTCAGTTTTACTTCCTGATCATGTGCATGATAATAATTGTCTCGTATGTTCAAATAATGAAAGTGGCCAAAGCTGCATCAGGAAACAATAAAAAATCAACATGGAGAGGCCTCAGAACAGTGATTCTTCATGCTTTCCAGCTGCTGCTCTGTCTCATCCAGCTGTGGTGTCCCTTTATTGAAAATGTTGTGCTTCAGATTGATTTGATGTTATTTATTAATATCAGGTATTTTAATTATGTAACTTTTATTCTAGCTCCAAGATGCCTGAGTCCACTGATCTATGGTCTCAGGGATGATTTATTTTTTCAGGCAGTCAGGTACTATGCTCTCCGTGGCTTGTACAAGAAGCAGCTATCATCAGGTTGAGGGAAGCATATCATTTAGAGATATCCATCCCAAAATACTATGTGCTTTTTTATGCATTAATAAATACTGCAAAATGTTTTATTTATCTTTTTGTGTACTTGTCACAGTGAAAACAAGATGTATAACAATGTACTTTTTGGATGTTTGTTTGTATCACTGATGTTTCTGCCTCTGAGTCTTTAGGTACATCATTGCTCAAGACCAAGTACTCAATTTATTTCAAAGAGAAAAATTATGGGCAATTTTTGGGACCATTTTTGGGAACAGTGTTTATTTTATTTAAGCTTTAGCAAAAACACATCTTACCACCTTCGACTTTTAACTAAAATGT